>JZLH01S0040367.1:28917-47457 GCA_001188425.1 Eucidaris tribuloides
AAGTATTAGTATTAAAGTAGTAGTGGATGGTAGTAGTAGCAGTTAGGCCAAATAGGTAAGTAGTAATAAGTAGTAGCAAGGTTGCGTAGTATAATAGTAGTGAAAGTAGTATAGTAGTAGTAGTAAGTAGTATAGTAGTAGTCGAGTAGTAGTCGAAGTAGTTAAAGTAGGTAGAAGTATGTAGTAGTAGATAGTAGCAGCAGTAGTAGTAGTAGTTAGTAGTAGTCAGTAGTAGTAGTAGTAGTAAGTAGTATAAGATAGTAGTATTAGTAGTATATAGTTGCTGTTATTTTGTTGTTTATTCTAAAGTGATCACTTCCAGATACATTCAAGCCTAGAGGAAAATAAAATAAGAATAACGACAGGTTTTCCTTGTCTCATGTCTTTCGGGTTCATGAAATTAAGCTGATTGGCGCTTAATTTAATTCTTCTTCTGTAACTGGGGAAAAGAAGACTTTGGTCTAGTGGAGAATGGTACCTCACCACTCCCAGGTCTGATAATCAGGAAAGATATGAAAAGATAGACTGGGGTTGATGTGGCGTGAGTGTTGACGACAATTCGCCGAGTTTCATCATGGTTGGACTGGTTGTCATGGGAAGAAGGGTACAGTGCACATGTGTGTCATATTTGTATTAAAAGATATCAAACCAAGCAAAACGAAGGAGTATATGATTATTAGCATTTGTAAATACTTGGTGCCGATCAACTCACCTCACCAAATATCAGTGTCTGATATATCGTTGGTTGGCAAGGCATCAACTGACAAATTACAGAAAGTTTCATGAACTAATTGTGCAGCCTGGATTTTGAAGCCTGGGAAAGGGTGGGGGTCATATGATTCAATATTTTAACTGAAGGTGTTTTACTGTTTTTGTGTCTGTGTTTGGGTATACTGTAAGTGCGTGCGTATTCTCCTTCTCCTTCTTCTTCTTCTTCTTCTTCTTCTTCTTCTTCTTCTTCTTCTTCTTCTTCTTCTTCTTCTACTTCTGCTTCTTCTTCTGCTTCTTCTTCTTCTTCTTCTTCTTCTTCTTCTTCTTCTTCTTCATCTTCTTCTTCTGCTCCTTCTCCTCCACCTCCTTCATCTCCTCCTGGTTATTCTGCTGTTGTTCACTTTCTTCCTATTCTTCTTTTGATTTGATGGAGGTTATAATGATGATAATGAGGAGGAATCCGAGGAGGTGGAGGAAGATGGTGATGATGATGATGATGATGATGATGATGGTGAAGATGATGATGATGAAGATGATGATGATGATGATGATGATGATGATGATGACGACGATGTTTAACATGATGATAATTTTGCATTAGTCCAGGACAGAACACCATGAACATTTCATTGCTGATTACATGACAGGCACGAAAACACTCTTCTTACGACTTCCAACTCCAACTCAACATTTATATAAGGACATTTCGATGACGTACAAATCTAGAACACAATCTTTAAAATGGTATATGTTTGATTATTAGTACACTGGTGCTCCTACTAAAGAGGTTAGAACTTCCGTCATATTAACAGTCTACTTGTAAATACCATAATGTTTCCCGGGAAACTCGATCAAAAACCAGTAAGATCTTGTTCTGTTTGTACGCAAGGCTAACGGATGCGAACCACTCCTACTATCATGTTTGTATTTGACGGGTTTTCCCGTTCCCGTTTTTTTTTTACGTGCAGATCGACATTCGAGCCAGAATGTTATGCTGTGCAAGCTCACCGCCAACTCCGCCACCACTTCCCTAAATAGAAGTAAAACATGAATAAAGGCTTGATCTAGATCCACTTCCGGTAACGTCATCGCGCCAGAGTGCGAAAAGGTCAATCTATAACAATGTTTGTTCGGAATATCATCAACCGAGAGCACGACGATGTTCTACTTATTGTATAAGAGTGGTGTAAACACGAATTGGCAACAAAACGATTTTATTTTTGGTTCGGATTCGGATTGTGTCTGTATATTTTGCACTGCGATCTGATATATTTTGTACATATCAATTGCAATATTTTCTTAATCCCTTCATATAATCACTATTTTTTTAATTTCATTTTAGTTAGTTAGTTTGTTAGTTAGTTAGTTAGTTAGTTATACGTTTTATATATTTATTTTCTTTGTCTAGTAGCTGAACAAACTTTAGCTGACAGGTGTTTTTCTGCAAGTGTTCATAAAATCATTATCATACAGAAACCTCACTTTCTCAAATGACTTGTACATTGTGAAGTTCAGTTCTTGTGAAGTACAAAGAGAGTGAATAGACTAAATGCAATTACATTGATTACAGGTAAAACAGTAAAATAAGACAAAGAAACTGAATTTATTTTATCAATGTTTTTATTTTGTAGATATATGCATTAAATGTCAATCAAAACATTAATTCTCTAATTTTGGTTTTGGTTAGTCTTTGTACAAACATGCAACCTGTAAAAACACTTTTACATTAATTGATTACTGCACAATATTTGGAGTACAATGAGATGATAACTGATGATTCATCCATACAGCCCATTTTAATATTTTTCGGGTAAGCTTCGCACCTTGCAGAAATGACGTAGAGATCATTTTAAGATAAACAAATGATAAACAAAGCTCATAAATAAAACAAAAATGAATTTTCTGGAGCTCTGACACGTGTTCATTTAATCAGATCAAGATTACGAGAAGTGTTACTAAAATCGTATTTCTAATCATAATCAAAATCATCATCATTGATCATGTTTCGATCCAAAAATAACTACGGTAATCACTCGAAAGGCACTTCACTATTCGGTTAGTAATCATTTTATTATTATGTAAATTAAGTTTAGTTTTGGCAAATCGCATGGATTTTGCTTTCAAAATGATTGGTCAGGCATGGCGATGATAAATAATTGAAATCTAATTAATTAATTGAATGATCAGTACAAAATGGAATGCTATCTGGACTAGATGTGGAGTAATTGATGAAATGGTAACTTTTCACCCTGTGAATTGACAACTCTTTACATGATTGTAAATATGATATTCCAAATTGACGCACATTCATTATCGCGTAAATCCCCAATGATTGGGTGTTTAAATATTGACTTAGAGAAAGGATGTTGATTTTTTCTTTTTCCTTATTTTTTCTCAGTAGATTTTGAATAAAGTGTTATCTTAAAATATGATAACATAAGAATATCAGTATCGGATGTAAAGAGAGTGATTGATGTACGAGTAATTCTAGTAGATGTCCTACTGGTGGTGATAGTGGTGGTGGTGGTGGTGGTGGTGGTGGTGGTGGTGGTGGTGGTGGTGGTGGTGGTGGTAATGGTAGTAATGGTGGAGGTGGCGGCGGCGGCAACGGTAGCGGGGGTGTTCGTGGTGGTGGGATGGCAGTGATGGTGGTAGTGGTAGAGTTGGTGGCGCCGGTGGCAGTGGAGTGGTGGTCGGGGGATGGTTGTAGTGGTTGTTGTGGTTATGTGGTGCTGATGGTGTTGCATAATGGTGTGGGAGGTGGTAAAGGTTTGATGGTGGTAGTGTAGGTGTTACCGGTAAGGATGATAGCAGCAGAAACAGTGGTGGAGCTAGGTGCTGGTGGTGGTGGTGGTGGTACTGCTGCTGCTGCTAGGTGACGGCGCAGGTAGTGGTGGTTTTTGTGGCAAGGACGTGGTGGAGAGTTTAGTAATATAATGATGGTAGAAGTAGAGGTGGTAATACCGATAGTAGTATTAATAGTAGTAGTAGCAGTGTACTAGTAGTAGTAGTAGTAGTAGTAGTAGTAGTAGTAGTAGTAGTAGTAGTAGTAGTAGTAGTAGCAGTAGTAGTAGTGGTAGTAGCAATAGTGGTAGTAATAGTTATAGTAGAAGTAGTAGTAGGAGGAGGAGGAGGAGGAGGGGGAGTACCAAAACGTTATAATTCTCACACTGAAAATAAAACAAAAACACTAATAGAATGAATCCAAGGGCGCTATATCTAACGGTGCGAATATTACCGTCATGCAATATTTGCATCAAAATTAATAGCACAATGTCAAACACCATTATGTCCACAGTGACCACCACTACCACCACCACCACATCATAATCATCATCATCAGCAGCAGCATCATCATCATCATCATCATCAACATCATCATCATCGTCATCATCATCCACAAGTTCATAATACAGTCAACACACGCAATGAGAAAGAGAGAGAGCCCATGTCATTTTCCTGGATACATCAATCACTCGACAAACAAACACCCAGAAAAAAAGGAGATTGGAAGCCAAAACATTATTGTTCGTCGTAATATGGTGATATACTCTACCTAGGCGAGGGATGCATCTAGCACACTTCACTAGACACAGCGGATGTCTTTTCTCTTGCGTTTTCACTGTCAAACCCGCATAATGACAACAAAAATGGCATATTTCATCAACCCCTCGCTATCAATCATTCCCTATCTTCCTCCATATAAACCCGAGCAGAGAGAAAATAGGGAGTGATCGAGACGGAGAGAATATTAACAGAACGCTGTGGGCTTCTCTGGTGATGTTACTGGGGGACACACACACACACAAAAAAAACTAATTGGCAACAAAGCCATCGTCTATTATAAGCAAACGAGTTTATGTATTTAGGCCAATGTGCATGGCGGGGAGAATTTTATATACACAGGCGTATAGAAAAATCAAATATTGTGCGTGAATATAGCGCGACGATCCCACATTTCTCATTCTTTTATGGTCCCTGGTTTTCTGCCTCCTTCTCTCTTCTTCCTTTCATCCTAGCTGGCTCTGTCTCTCTTTCCCCTTTCTCTCTGCGGAAAATGCTGAATAAAACGTGATATTTGACTTCATTATTCTAAGTGGGCTTCAAACAGCGGATGCATGTTTAATGTGCAATACTGTGACAAAAAGCGGGCAATTTTCCGCGGTGGAAAAATCGTGTATCGCATGCATCCAGCACGAACCGAACATGATTCGTAATGAAGTGCAAAGAGTTTCCATGGGAGACGTATCTTTACGTGTTTTGCAGGATGTTTTAGGCTAATATTCTACTTAATGATCACTAATGCATGACACAATAAATTAGTGCTCTGCTCACTTTTACTACTAATATAAATGGAATATTCACGTTCTAATCAAAGCGTTTCAGTCATTATTTTAATGATTTAATGCATGTGCTTAGAATTGAATGGCATCATTATTGCAAACAAGTTTAAAAAGGTCCCGACCCTATATTATCTTATCGAGTCTTCGTATTTTTAACAGTATTTTATTTTAAAGTATGAGTATCTGCAGGAATCATATAGAATTAAGATTTTGATATTTCATATATATTTTTCGATTTCTAATTTCCACCGAGCTTAATTAATTATGCAGTAAAAAATTTTGAGTGCATTTTATGAAAAGGTAAATATTTTAACACTGCAATATATAATTTAAGAATTTGCACGCAAGCCATTTGATAAACTAAATAGGTCAATGATTATACGTGTTTATGCACGTATCGCAATAAAAAGAAAGGGTTTCAATAATTCAGTAATTGGAGCGACGATTGTTGTTTTTACATCGCCGCTTAGGCAACAACCACCTGGTCTAAAGTCATAAACTGGTTTAAAGGGATTAAATTTGAGATTAGGGTTTAGAATTAGGATTAGGATTCGGGGTTGGGCTTAGGTTAAGGGGCTCAGATTGAGAATTGACCTCAAATTAGGGTTGGGATGTCTTACCAGCGTTATTGGGAATTACGTAGCATATTATACGAAATGGCTGTAGACAAATGACTATAGACCAAAAGGCAATACTTAACCGAAAGTCGAAAAGTTGGAGTCTCCTTCCCATGCCCATACTTCATCCGTGTTCATCGTAATAATGTAGCTACAAAATATTTTCTTTCATTAAGAGTATTCATATCATAGTGACCTCTTTATTGCCACAACTTTGTTCAGAGAATGCCCCAAAATCAGGAATTAATGTTCTTCCATGTTTGGGTCTAAATATCGACAACGTTTCAATGGTAAAATATTATTCTACTGTAGGAATTTTAACTGATCAAATAAATCGATTGGACAAATGGTACATGTGGTAAGAGAGTAAATCGAAAAGGTCCCTAGATTATTTATCTTCGTATTATTGATAGTAATAGTAATACAAATATTACGTATTCTGAGTTGTTGTTTTCTTTCAAATAATCACAATACTTGTATGAACGATATAAATAAGCACGTTTTGATCTGCGTCACACATTAACACAAAATTCTTTCTGTCTAGTTCAATAATGTCAAATTCCAAATTCCTGTTAAATTCTTTAGTAACTTTATTAAATTAATATATTACTTAATTCAACAACAAAATATATATTTGGTAAAGATTTGTTAACAAAAGATGAAATTTTACCATAATTACTTCTACACGGCGTACAAACCTGTTACATACAATAATATCCTCAATTTTTATTCAAAATCACAATGTAAGCTGGAAGCAATTGCGGTTTTCGGGTCAAAGTAATATGATATTTAAAATCAATCAATTTATATCTATATTTAGCTGCCTGATTTTAGATATTTTGCTTATTTATTCCGTTATACTCCGGATAATGAAATAGACATTTCTAAATGAAACTTTCAATGTATAAAAGCGTTATCCAAGAAATCAAACAATCACCGTCGAAAACAGAAAATTGAAAACGAATTACGATAAAAAAAATAAGCTCCAAAATTTTCAATGGAAAACGGCATTTTGAACAAAAATTATAAATCATGCCTAAAAATTCCCCCAAAATAAAATTGATAAAAATTTATGGAATGAAACTAAAATACCTTACCAACAAAATGCCTAATAAAGCCAAAGAATAATATTTTACCTGTAATTGTCCCCAAACCCGAATCATCCCCCCCCCCCCCACCCATGGGCCTAGTAATTTTGACATTATTTGTAGTGTTTTCAAAAGTGTCGAAAAGTTACAAACTTACAACGTGGAGAAAAACGGAATTTGATTTTTGTAAAACGGAAAAATTGGGGCTTTAGATTAAAAAGTAAAACTCACTGTTGCACGGCTTTATTGCTATGTACTTGATGAATAACATGACATATGTAGTTATGACTTTTGCTGTGAACCAGATATTGGATCATGATTTCAAGTAATGGTTGCATGAATACAAAAAAAGGTCAAGCCTGTAGAACCGGAAATAGAAATGAACATTGGGAAGAGTCAGCTAGGCAATGCCCTATGCAATGATAGGGACGTAATTATAGTTGATTATCGACAAACGTGCGGCCTTTTGTGGCTCTTAATGTTCCCCCGTAGGTATTCGCGCGCGCCGGAAAAAAAAAGAGAACGAAACAAACAAAATCACAAATACGCCGCCCACCACACCTTAGGGTTGATAATTGCCTGATCGAAATGTCATCGGATGAGATAATGTAATAGGCGGATTTCATTTGGGTCCGGAGTTTGCCTCCCGAGAGTGATTGCAAGCATAACAGTAATGATTTGCGTGGCATACATGAAATAATCATTAGTTGAAGCGAAATTCACATGTCGGTGATAGCAATAATGGCGGGGAGGATAATGGCACGGTAGGATGAGGCTTGCACTTCTGCAAGTTGATATCACGGACGGGGTATCTCTGGCGGTAGCTTCAAGCCCCGTTTGCTTATTCTGTGCTTCAGCTTCTCGAATCCCCCTCTGCACGTCACCCGGGGAATGACAAGGAGATTGAACCGGGATAAAGGAAACATGGCCTGGTTGCATCTCATTCATAACATTATCACCTCCGCTTCGCATTCATGTCATCAACACGCGGCGATATATATTCCAGCCGTGGCACGCCGGGCGGTATACATGACGAGCTCGAACTAGAAATGCATGTGAGCCGCCGTAAATTTTGAGGAGTTTAAAACAAAAAGACACAGGAAAAACGGGTACAGTGTTAATATAACTGCCTTCAATTTATATCTAATTTTCTTGTTTTAAGTTATTAAGAATTTATAATTTTGCACATTTTCGGCCTTTATTGTGATTTGGGTTCACTAAAGCTATTAACCTTATACCAAGTTTGATCAATTTCAGCCAAAACACGTAATTGTCACTCCTGTACTGTATTTCGAAAATTACTAATAATCTATGAGGTTCAATGTATATAGCTCCCTACCACTTCACAGATCATGGGAATGACGGTACAAATTGGATAGAAAAAGAAAGAAACCAATTTCGCTTAATTTCTATCATAACAAATGGCCTGCGTGTTAATATTCCGGGCAGTAGAAAGTACTGATGTGACATCATCGAAGGATTAATCGATATTTTACTTGCGTTATGCAGAAACACTAATTACGTTATCACACATATCGCGGTTTCGAAGATAAATATCTACGTGAGGTGACGAAAAAAAAAATCGCGTGGCCTAATTACATTCATTTTCATAACATTATCATATTCTAATCAGTCAATTCCCATCGATCACCCGATATGCAGAGGGTGATAGAACATCGAATATGAAAGCTCCCCTTAAGAAAATTGTGCCGATATTATGTTGGTACTCTAATTTCGCATTCAGGTGATTTACCCGCCGTTGGAACAGGCCCCAAACTAGAGCGGTATTTGGGCATGGAAGTGAGTGGTGTCCCCATTACATGTGATTCATAACTTGACACATTTGCCCTTTTTTGTCTAATCACTTGGAAGGAGACGTCACACTCGGCGCGCGACCTCACCCGCTGACGACACAGAACCAATGTTTGCGGCCGCCAACCGGATTGGGTTTGACAGAAAATATGAAAATTGCACGTGTATTTCTCTCTCTCTATCTCTCTCATATTTTACTTAAACTGGAAATCAGTGATTGTAGAGGGTGTGATAGTTTTGCGGGGTTTTTTTCTGGAAGTCTTGTCCCGCACCCCCTTTTTTTTCTTTTCGTTTCACCGGGTGCAGTCCTTCCTCTGATCCTTTCAGAGAGAAACACTCCAGATTCAGGATTCAGGCTTCAAGATTATTTCATATCCAACTCACAAAAAGGTATTTAAAACAAATTTACACGATTACAGTCAAATTATATACGTATTACGTGACACAAACGAAATACATTTGTGAAAAGAATTTACGGAGTAACTATTTGAAAACCATTTACTTGGTGCGCCAAACAGTACGGAATTTTATGATTAGAGTAAAAAAAACGACACTTTATGATATGAAAGGAAAGTCACCGCAACCTCTGTTGCGGCCGCAACAAACCTCTCTGTTACAGGCATTGGTTCAAGTGTATGGGATAAACTGTACTCTTCAGATATATAAATATCAGTATTATTTTGATATGTTGGTGTTATACTGTATTCTTTTGATACATATATAATTGTTCATATTCTTGCCTCTGAAATTTTTACTTTTGACATTTTTGCCTCGGACGTTTTTACCTCTAACAACCATTTTACTCTTGACATTTGTACCTGTAGTATTTGTACCTCTTGACATGTTATAACGTTTGCATCCAACTACACGACATTTTCTTACTAAGAAAATTCGAAATAGTTTGTGAAACAGTTAATACTTAATTTTCAGATTGAATAAAAAAAAATGTAGATTCTTGTGCATTGCAGAAGGACAAAATCTACCTACTGAATGCTCGTATCAAATCTGACTCAAACCAACCACTTAATGCTTTATGAAGCTTTTAGATATACGTTTAAGTATACAGGGACAGTATTTTTTTTTTTTTTTGCCAGTAGGAAACAGGTCAAGTTTGGGGATTCTTTGTTTTGTCGGGTTATTTTAAAGAACGTGTCTCAAGTTTATATACATTCTTACAAAAACGATATTTTGTTTTATCGCAAAACCGACTAATGAGACATTGAGCTTATTTCTTTGCACAATATGCTAAATTATTGTAAGGACAAATACCCACTTATGAATAAAGTTATCATGATACCTGGTTTATGGCGTGTGTATGTTCAAAACAAGTCTTCTGTCACTCTGGAGGAAGAGGGTTTTAAATGGCATTGACATGAATGGGAGAAACATTTGCCTCTGAAACCAAACTGGTTGAAAGATGTACCAACGTATACACCAGCTTATGTGTATCACCTGCCTGGAAGGATCTATCTTGAATGTGTTTACTTACGGAGAATCAAGCATGAACACACTAGTTCTGAATTACTCTCGTGCCCCGATAGAAATTAATGCAATAGAAAACTACACAATAGATCTGCCTGTCACAGGCAATACTAACGACAGTTCTTTCAAAATGAGTCAACATTTGACCACAAAATCTTTTACAGCAGAATCTTGCATTGTTTACTTGATTGTAGAATAGTTTTGTTGAGGATTACCCCCAATCATGCTATTTACCTTCAAAATGTGACCACTTTGTATTAAAGGGGAATGAAACCAAGACATCTTACTGAATTCAGAGAGTACAGAATAATACAAGATGGAAAATAGTGAAAGTTTGAGCAAATTTGGTTGAACGGTTCAAGAGTTATGATTGTTCAAAGTTTATTTGATCCTTGTTATGGAGGATCCTTAAATTGGCAACTCTACCCACTTTTCAGATGAAAGTGTGGAGAACTTCCCATTGGACTTGTACACAAAATTTCAATAATTTGCAGTTTTCTGAAGTGTCAGTTGAGAAAGCATCTAAATTCTTTCAGAAAAACATTTAGAATAATATTTGGTAGGACATACTTGCACAACATGCAAGATCAAATCAGATTTTTGAGAAAAAGTGAGAATAAGTGAAAATTTGTGGACTAAAGCAATGGAGAGTTCTCCACACTTTCATCTAAAAAGCTGGTAGAGTTGCCAATTTAACAATTCTCCATAACAAGGATCAAATAAACTTTGAACAAATATAACTCTTGAACCGTTCAACCAAATTTGTTCAAACTTTCACTAATTTCCTTCTTGTATTGTTCTGTAATTTCTGAATGCAGGTATGTGTCTGGGTTTCATTCCACTTTAATACTCTTAGATCAAACATCTTTTTTTTTTTCCTTCAGCACCTGACTACTTTAATTATGTGACAAAATAGTTCTAAAGCGAACTCCAACCTTCGTATGATAAAGAAATCAATATCGCTTGTTTAGTAATGGCTTTTTATTTCTGAAATCTGTAAGTAAAACAAAAATTGATATCGTTTATCTTGTTTGTAAATTTCAATTGTTTCGCTTCCAAAGAAAATGCGTCAATGCAATTTAATGAATTTCTAGAAAAGATTAAATGGAATTGGCAAGACTGGAAGTAGTCCTCAATTTACGACACAACGATCACATAAGCAAGTAAACTGTTCAAACTTTTTGCTGTGAAAATTTTATAGTTATAGATTTTCTTCTTTGTTTCTCTATTATTATCAGAAAATCTATGGAATCAATGTAAACAAATTCAAGGTAAATCTTTCTCTAGCCAGTGCATACATTGGTAAATGTTTCAACTAAGTTGGATCTTGAGGAATTTTGACTTTTTCCAATCATGCCATTGCCCTTTGAAGGTTAGTGACATGATTGGGAACACTTGAAAATGACTCAAGAACCAAATGAATTGAAATATGCACCAACTGTACACTAGCAGGAGTGGATCTCCCACCTGGGAGGATTTGTCTGTAATTTGTTTACTTAAGGAGAATCAAGCATAAACATGGGAGTATTTTAATCTTATCCGGGCACGATAAAAATAAGCCCCGTAGAGAGCCACACAGCAGGTTTCCCTGCTACGAGTGATATTGACATTGTTTATTTTACTACAAGATTTTCACAGGAGAATCCTTGCATAGTTTACTTGATTCTAGAGTAGTTTCAGCCCAAGTTGAGGACTACCCCCAATCATGTCATTTATCGTCGTGTTAAGGATTTTTTGCCTGCTACATTTGAGTTATTTTTAAGCATAATGTCCACTTTAAACAGCCCAGTTTTTTACACATGGATGGTGAAAAAAGTGTAGAGTACACAAATTCTTATCAGAAGTATACCCTTCCTGAAAATTACAGTGCTGTTGATTTCTGAAGTTTTTATATTTTGGGGGATCATTAAATGTCCATTAATGTGTAGCAATCGTGTTTTAATGTTTCATGATGAAGTAACAAATTTTTTGCAAATGTTACAAGTAAACTTGTTCACTTTATGTGTGATCTAGTGAGAGTTACCGGTGTGATGGCCGAGTGGATAGAGCGTCGACCTTACGTCCGGAAGGTCACGGTTTCGAGCCCTGACCGGGTCATACCAAAGACTTTTTAACATTGGCACCTTCTGCTTTCTAGCCAGGCGCTCGGCATTCTAGAACAAAGTAGGGTAATAATAGCATTTATGTTATGCAGGACCCGCTGGAAGAACAGTCTATCTGACTGAAGTGGCTACCCTGGGTGAATGAAAAATATTATTATTATTTATTATTAGCTGTTCCTCTGTTATGTAAAATAATTAATATTACTGTCAAACATATTCATCAAAAAAGGGTTTCGGTAATATAAATTCGCATGTTAGTTAAAATTAAATCATTGAAAACAGTTAAAATCAACCATTGAAATCAACAATGTTTTTAGGTATTTGCTATATTAAGTTAAACATTCATGAAAAGATGTGTTTTGGGGTGTGCAATACAATATTGCACCAGCGACAAGTTAACAGTTCACAATGAAATCTGTAAAAGAATTAAGAATAAAATCGGTCAATGGCACGTCTTTAGGTACAAGCTGTAATACGTCATTCTCATTACCTTTAATAACTTTATCGATGTAACTTTTCGGCTATCGCTCGTTCCCAGAAAAGAACAATCGAGAACAAATGAAGCCAATTTATTATTTTGAACCACAGTTGATGAGATACAAATTGTTTATGAGGAACCGCGCTCGATAAAACAACACAATTAATTTGTCTAAACAAAATAAACTGATGTTTCACAACATTTTCATTAATCTTATTTTCATTTTACACTACCGATTGAAATTTGTCACCGCCGTAAAAGGTAGGACATTTTGTTTCTATGTTGTTATCTCTGGCAATTTTGAATTACAGTGGTTTATTTCGATTTAACGAAGAAAGTTTCGAACAATCCTAGATAAAAGTTTTTTTTTTTTAAGAATAACCAAAAGGATGGTACCGTACTAAATTACATACAAAGAATAATTGACATTGAAACAACGAGTCAGCCACATCTGGCATTTCAAACTCAATATATAAACAACAGGAATTCAATTCAAGAACAATCACTATGATGCTATCGCATGGTATCGTTTGAAACTACGTCATATCTCAAACGTCCCAATACATCCAGCCCACGTCTGGATGACTTAATCTGTTTCTCAAGTCGACTTCTTATCACTCTACATCATGATGGCATCGCTTGTCTGTTCTTTTAAAAAGTCATCTCATCTCCAAGCACAACCGAACTAACAACAACAACAAAAACGTATTACTCCTCCAATCACACGGTCGCCCTAAAAGTGGAGCGTGCGTAATGGGATTATGCACATTAACGTCTAAATAGCATACAGAGTAGACATATTATTATGCAGCGATATAATATGGGGGAGCTGGAAAGATGTTATTCGAACTAGGGCACACTTGATCAAAATGCATGTGTGCTCGCTTCGACAAATTTGGATCCCGTTATAGCCACCTGGCTGACAGCCGGCGAGACAATGAACTCGTGCACTTTTGCTGGCGATCATTGCCACCAAATCAGGCTCGTTCGGAAACATGAAATAAAAATCCACTATTATTTTTTTTCAAAAGGGAAAATTATATAAATAATGTGTGTTCTCATGTTAGAATTTCAGTCTGTGCAGCATTTTATGACTTATATTTTAATGAGATATTTAATATTTGTATATCTTTTTTGATTAACTTTTTATCAAGATACTTACGTGATTGTTTTAATCACCTCTTCTTTACAGTAAATCAAAAGCTCAATTCTAAACAGCGGCAATTCACTCTCTACAGAGTACAAGCAATAGTCATTAACATTAGTTTATTTGCCAACTATTATTGTTAGTGTGTGATTTATAATTAAGCAATTAGATTATAATCAATATACTTACGTGACTGATTTGAATCACCACTTCTATACAGTAAATCAATAGCTTAATTCCAAACAGCGCCAAATTCACTCTCTACACAAAACAGACAATATTCATAAACACTAGTTTTTTGGCCCACTATTAAACATGAAATACATTTGGAGACGGATTACGTAATTAAGAAACATTGTGTACATCGTTTCAATTTAAGATACGCACATGCAAAACTTGATCAAGTTCTATTCGTTATTCTCAAAATTTATCAATGTGGATTTAGCGCTTTATATTAATCAAGATCTCTATTTACGAAAACGAAAGTCAGTTGAGTGAGCAAAATTGTATGTGTACCACACAACTCGGTTCAATGCGAGGCATGTTTCATTTCAATATGATTTCATTCTTATGCGTGAATTAAATCGTCAAGGTGTTTAGACATTTGCAATAAACATTGATGAACGTCATCGCTGTGCTATTCATGTAATTCATGCGAGGTAACCACAAAAAAATTGAAACAAGGAGTCTCTCTCTCTCTCCCTCTCTCGAAATATCTTTCTTCATAAATATCTATAAAAACTGTATACATATGCAGAATATATACATGTACGGTATAGATACGTGTAAATAGAGTATAGTCAGAAAAGGGATAAAAGGATTAGGACCTCCGAGTCGCAATAAGTTTTTCACGAAACTTCTGTTGCTTTCAGCTTTCAGCTCTTATAGCATGCCTTCATCAGCGTGTTAAACAGGCAAACAAAGGATATAGAACGTAACAAAATCTCTCTTTTGTTATTTCTTTTTGTCTATATATACTGTATTAAGTCTTTCCTAGGCAATGAAATGTTTATAAATACGCATTGACACAAGCGGAAAAACCCAAGTTGACAGATTAATTGAAATGCAAATACTCCACGGTTTTCAATGCGATTCGTCATTACGCATATTTCGCCGGGAAATAGTTCATGAAGTTTTGAGCCTGATAGTAGTTCGAGGCCGAACATCTTCCCAGTCCTGATTGGCTAATGTTCGAATCCATCGTCTGGGATATATTTCAATGAAAACGTAATACGGGTAAATATTTTCCAATTCCCCTCACTCCATTTTGTCATTCTTATCCTTTTGCCGTCCTAGATCAGATAAGAAAAAGTGGACGAACAAATCCCATCAATTAGATCAATATCAATAAAATCACATTTAATGCAGACATAAGAATCAAAGAAAAGTGAAGCATATATAGAGATAAGAGGACGAAAAATGTTAATGAGATATAATATAAGAGAAAATATATCAATCAAATCAATATATGTACTTTGCCTTCAGACATTTCTAGGTCGCCCCATCTACCGACTTCGATCTCAGTATGTTTGTCCGGTCAGCCGAGAATGCTTTATGGGTATTGTGTTTTGTTATTTTATGTGCATTAAAGTACAAAGTGGAGTTCGACTAAATAGGATAATATATGAATCTTCTCTCGGGTCACTGTTCGCAAGGTTTTCCGAGTGTTCTATTTTGTCGGATACGTTGCAGTTTGTTATCACAAATATATTGAATGTCAATGTTTCTCTTGAACATGACTAAATCCTTGTTTGTCATTCTTTGACATTTTCCGACTTGACTTTTAATTTATAGAGTGCTGTCTACATGTACATCTCCCACGGAGTATCTCTCATCTTATCAATTGTATAAATGAAGTAATAAGTTAACCATTTCAATGACTGTGCATTGGCTAAATGTGATAAATCTTGTGTGTATTTATAAAGGTCTCGTTGCCTTAATATATTTAAGAATTCGAAAAGTTATTTCTTACATAAACATAACTATGTACACATATTATTATCTGTACCTCACAAGGTGCACCATTAATTTCACTTTTTTCCCTCGTATATTGAAGCGTTTGTATTAGATAAATAATGGAAATACTGAGTGGAGATAATGGCTGTCTATATACCTCCATGTATTGATGGGGTGCGGCTTGGGGAGAATCAAATAACCTCCACAGTATAATAGAGTTATCAATAAGAGATCAGAACACGGCGTAATATTAAGGTGTTGCATCCATCTTCATATCTTGTGACTGTAGTTTATTATAATTAATGACAAAACCATGATATTTATAACAAATTGTTGCTTTTCAAAAGAGTGGGTATGCAAAACTAGTTGTAAAACGAATGTTAATTTATAACCAAGTTATTCAGAAAGAGAAGCCCAAGAAACAAACTATACACAAATATATCACAAAGATGATGTACAGAATACAAAGAAACACAATGAAAACCCCAAATCACCTATTGTGGTGTTAGCCTTTTATATACATTTGCCCTAAAGCAAAAAGTTCTGAGCTATGGTCATACACTTTCATGGTGCATAATATACATCTTCTCGTAGGCTTTCCTGTTTCTATGCATAATTTAAATTGAGATTTGATTTTGGTTTTAGCAGTTATCATATATCACATATACATATATATGGCTGCCTACATATGGATACATATTAAAAAAAAAAAGATTTTCGGTAATGTAAAGGCCGATAAGACATATCAGCACCTTGTGTTGATTATCTGTTTATAAATTTCCACGTACATGGACACTTAAAGACACTATATAATACTGTGGAAGCCCCACTTAAAAAAAAATTGTCAAACTTTATCATCTGGCATATTTGACAGTGTTTGAATGGCCAAGTAAACACCATAGAACACAAAAGTTTAGACAGTTAAGCTGTCACCAGTAAAATATGTACAGATGAAAATCGGCACATGAATTAATTCTCAGCTGAGAAAAAATCTGCTACAAAGCACTCTATGGGGGAGAACTTGAATGGTTGCTCAATGATTTTTACTTTTTAAAGGCACTTAATGATCGTGTTGAACTGCAATTTTTTTTTCAGGGCTTCATTTTTAGACCTTATCAGTGTCACATGGTAGCATGAGAATCATGAAACTTCGATTGTTATAACTGGAAACATTGTTATACGATGCCTTTAAAGTCTTTAAAATACGAAATTTAAAGTGGTATTTGCAAGCATTATTATGCGACTCTAGCCACACATGATATGGGCCAAACTTTGTTTGACTTGATGCACCTGTCTGTGTTTGCTTGACATACGTATATTGGTCGTTATATAGCACGACGTCTACTCTCAAAGATTAATAAGTGAAGACTGAAAAATCCTCTTTCGTTCTCTTTCTCTCACCTACCAATACTTTTTGTAAAACATAATATTTTAATGAAGAAAAGTTAGACTTCATTTGCCATATAATTATTAGCCAGTCGTTTTATCCTGTGCCAGCCGTTTGTCCTTGGTTTTCTTTTCTCGCGGTACCATACAAATTATTAATGTACATCTCCTTTTTATGTCTATCCGTTACTGATCTCCATTGCAAATATTATACTAAGTAATGTTACAGCATTAGTGAAAGGTCATTCCAGGCAATAAATGTATTGCCACAATTTAAGAACTCTAATCGTAAAATCAATGGTGTGTGTAATCGCTCATTTATATTACATTCTTCAAGTCAACTATATGTGATGCAGCCATTTACGGAGACATTTTGTTCGAGGATTATGTTCTTGATTTGGAATTCGGTTTAAAGACCTATAGAAGGAATGAATTTAGTTGTAACGGCATTCTAAACATTTTATGGAATAATTCTTTACCTCACACGAGGTATGTAAGCATAAAAGTGCATTCCAATAAAATCTTGAAAGGAAGAAACGGGAGCGGGCATAGTCTACAATTGGGATTAAAACAACACAACGCGCTTAAACTAATCTCTTTTTAAGACTTCTACGGTGAACGTTTCATAGTCATTTGTGTCCCCCTGTTTTCAAAAAGTACTATATTGAAACTTCTGTGCCAGGCACTATTGTATATTATACCGAGCCAATTTTGTATCAGTGTCATATTTTAATTTAATGCCAACATAACGTGCTCTGTTTTTTCAACTAACAACATTTATAGCAATGCATTTTCATCTGATATGGGCTCAGTCAGAAATATGTTGGTGAATGTATCAATTCGTTTTGGTTAAGTAGGAATATTTTGATCTCCTCCCAATTCATGCATTTAAACTTAAGTGAATCGTAGGTACAATTAATAAAATATTTGGTAATGTTTTACATTATCCAAATTCCCGTGAAAGGGCTTGTTTCTAAATGGTGCAGAAAACTTCATAGGAGATTTTTTTAGCATGATGTGGTTTAAATTTCAGTTTCGAAATCTGTATCCAAAGTTTGAATTTCAGGTTGCAGTGTAATTTATTTATTTATTTATTTATTTATTTCTCTATTGATTTATTTATTTATTTATTTATTTATTTATTTATTTATTTATTTATTTACTTACTTACTTATTTATTTATTTATTTATTTATTTATTTGATTATTTATTTATTTATTTATTTATTTATTTATTTATTCATTCATTTATCAATTTATTTTATTTCCGTTTTATTTAAGCAATGTAGCCCTTTCAGTTAAAAAGGGGGGATATATATAAATGAAAATTCACACCAAAAAAACTTAAAGCATGTACACAACTACAAATACTATTTACACAATTATAATTGATTCAATTATAGTTGATTCAATATGCAA
>JZLH01S0040367.1:49342-59796 GCA_001188425.1 Eucidaris tribuloides
GATCGAGTTTTTGATTTTTTAANGGCTGCTACAAGTGATCGTCGGCGATACGCTACCCCCACGCTATGGGTAAGCTAGNGTATCGTTGGGCATAAGTTGTGAAACGTCGGCAACACGACAAGCATTCGTTGGCATAAGTTATCTATAACTTATCGAAACGTTCCATATAATTTATACGTTATGTGTAGGTCCAACTCGTTATGAGCACGCTATGTATACGTCCGAAAGTGCAAATTGGAAAAAATCAAAGTTCAGCGTATGCCAGCGTTTTACCCCTAATTTGATACGTCAGGCATACGTTGGCTAAATCGTCAAGGTGTGACTATGCCTTAAATCTTCAATACACTACAATGGTCCAATCATTTGGAACTCAATACCGGAAACCATAAAAATAGCCCAACGTTACAAACATTCAAACGCAGGTATAAACAATATTTATTGAATCGTTATTAACCATCTGACCTTTAGGGTTTTTTTTTTATTTGTAATCCACATTGTATTGTAAGTTGTTGTTGTAGTATTCTTGTGTATAGTCTTTTTAATCTGTAGTCTGTAACTAATATAATGTAGTTCTTTTGTTCTCGTCTAATTTGTTTAAGTAATACATATTATCAGCTTGGGTATCAGCGCTCGATAAGGTTTTTATTTTCTTTTTAAGCTGATTTCCCACTCACCAATTTAAATATCCGTTGTTAATGTTTTCACTCGTACTGTTGCTCTAATATTATGTGTGTATATTCATCATTTATGTTTTTTAACTTTGTTACTGTATATGATATTGAGTGAGTAAATAAATAAATGAAATGAAATGAAATAATAAAATTGAAACTGCTTTTATCAAGAATGTAGCAGAAAAAATACTGAAAACTACACTAATATTGCTGATTATAACCATTTTTGTCTGTTCGTTTATCAAGGTCAGTGTTTGTTTTATGAGATTTGAACAATATTTGTAATCAATGACTGAACTCCTGCCTATTTATACTTGTATACTTATTATAATGTAATCATGCACTATAACTTAAACATACTAATAAAGTAGTCTTATTGCAATCTAAATTTATTCACTGCATTTGAATTCACGATACAACAATCATAGTTTTAAATGCTTATGGGGTAATTGTTTCATCTACGTAACTGCTGAGAAAATTTGAAGAAAAGATTACTGAAGACAGATATACCAAATGTATGCTCAATATTGATATTGCTGATAAATATGGTGTAGTGACTGAAAAATGTGAATTTCTATATCCAACTTACCAAGATGTTATTTTATCAGCGAATCAATAGATTTTATTTTTTTTATTAAAGTGGAAAGTAATAACAGTAGTTGCTTTCAAGACACAGGGTATCACTATTTTTCGTTTGAGTATTTGGGAATCGCTAGAGGTGCTTAGAGTTAACACCATTCTTGTTTTACAATTTGTAACGTACTATTTTGTTGCGACTTTACAGATAAAGGGTATTTACCTCTTCGTTTAGTTTTGCCATTTTATATGGCATTTTGTGAGCATTTTTTTTAGATTACTGAAGAAATTATTTGATTATTGTAATATAACCATGATCGTGTAATTGATAAAGACATTTTTCGTTGCTGATAAGTTACGGTTAGACTACTTTGTCGTGGTTTTTTCCAAGCTTTTGATGGAGAAAGGGAATTATTTTGTTTGG
Source organism: Eucidaris tribuloides (assembly GCA_001188425.1). Classification (NCBI taxonomy): domain Eukaryota; kingdom Metazoa; phylum Echinodermata; class Echinoidea; order Cidaroida; family Cidaridae; genus Eucidaris; species Eucidaris tribuloides. Next base: position 51,014 of record JZLH01S0040367.1, read on the forward strand.
CTCATCTATATATGTTCGCTGCGCATTGTACAACAACCTTGCAATGTCATTATTACTCAGCTCTCTGTACAGTATTGTACCACAAATATCAAATAAAGTATGATCTAGTTTACTGGCATCCCAATATTCTCCGGTAAACCTTCAATTTACTCATAGCTTGATTTAAGTGATATGATCAGAACATTAAAATAGAAACATACCTCCTTCCACCTACTCACAAGTCACATGTAATGAAGGTTACTCTTGTAAACAAATACGGTCTGACTAGATATGATGCCAGCTTAAAAATACGGGGAATATGTGGAAAATGTAACTCACTGCCATTTTCATTTTCTGTAAACTGCTGAAGACGTAGGTTGGACGTCATCGTATTCGGTAAGTTATTTTATTTTTACAGCATTTTTTTTCATTTTAGTCATATTTAGTTTAAATGTTCAGGACGTAGAGGGACAAGCTAAAACTTTCTGATGACATTCCCGGAACGACATTAGGTTTAGGCGTGTTTATTTAATTAAACGTGTACTTATGTTTTAGAAGTAGAATAGACATTTCTTGCATTGAAACGGGCATATTTGACCATTAAGTCTTAAAGCCACAGTCTAACAATGACCACAGTGTTTGAAAAAAAATATGAGCCACAAAATCCTCCATGCTCTACGTGTCTTTGATGAATGAAACCCTGAAAAAAAATGTACTTCAAATTTATTATTTAGTGCTTAAAAAAGTGAAAATCTACGAATACCCAGGTTGACCGGATTTACCATGCGCATTTCGTCCCATATATTTGTGTGTAAATGGAAATTCATGGAAGGCCTTTATTCATGCATATCGCCAGTGGCAGCATAACTTTCCAAACTTTTTGTATTCTAGGGTGTTTATTTGTCCACTTAAGTGCTACTATCACAGTCTGACTTTTTTTTAAAATTGAAGCTCCACAATGTTAGGTTATGTCTTTTAACGTGTCATACATTTTTGAACTGTGCCACATTGAATATATATATATATATATATATGTATATATATATATATATAAATAAATATATATATATATATTCATTTATATATATATATTTTTTTTTAGTGTAGTGTCAACTTTAAACAATCGTAATTTTTAACACATACATGGTCGAGATTTGTGTAGAAAACTTGTAGATTACCCCCCCCCCGTTTTTTTTTTTTTTTTAGAAATGTACGTTTAAAAACGATGTCGTTAAGATTTCGGAAGTTATAAAATATCTTGTAAAATTCTTCATTTAGGGTCCGTAGATGTCCATGAATGTGTAAAAAAAAAATGCACGTTTCAGCATAGTTTAAAGAAAATCATTATATCATAAAATGTAAATTTTGTACGAAAATAGCCAATATTGAACTTACCATTTTTATGAGAAATTTAGCGACGGATATTCCTTTATTATACAAACTTATAAATAACATTACTGTCATACATTTTGTTTTGTAAACAATTATTGAAGAGATATAATTTGTGGCGTAAAACTGCGCTAGTGGCACGTTAACAGTTAACTAAACAGCTACAGTTCGTTTAAAATCAAGTTAGTGAAGACTTTAGGTCTAAATGCATAACATGTTGTAATTATAATGAAAACGTACACACAACTCATTATGACGGAGTGGATGCCAAATAAATCTGTTCTACCTGAGCTACAATTTTTCTTAATCGAGTGCTTTCATTCTTTCAGAATTTTACCAGAACTGCTGATATTCTGAAATTAATATATCTATGCTTTTTACCTTCATGTTGCGAATATGTGTCTTTTTTCAAAAAGTGCATAGCCTAGCAATCGTATAGGCCTAACTTGTAAATCATAACATGTATACTGGGTTATTTATTTTTTGGTATTTTATCTGCATTTTTTTTTCTCCCTAAGTGATTTTAGGCTATACATACTTTTTGGCCTATATGATATATTAGGCCTAATATATAGCATATGTTACAAATAGTTGTATAATAATATATATAAAGGGTATGCCATATTTTACCGTGACTTGATTTTTAAACCTGAGAGAGTATCGAAGCATGTAAACTACTCAAAAAACACTGTAAAGTTACCTATTCAGCGCTAGTTCTTCTTCTACAAAAGAGCTCAAAAGACTTGGCAAATATTGTCCTAAGTGCCGAACTTATTAGTGTCTCCTGGGAATTCATCTGTGTAGCTAACTGATAAATTCTCATGAAATGGTATCATGTACCGAAATTGAAGATAATACATAAAATATTTCACAGCCTATCTGAGTTCTTTCTTTGTTTAGAGAAACATTTCCCAATTCAGAACGACAGCCCTAAAAAATACGAACACTTTTCTTCACAAACATGTTTTTCACAGTGGTTCATTTTGCAGCGAGGAGTCATAAAAAAATAACTGTGGCAAGAAATTGTACAAACTAGAATGCGACGCTATTCTTCATAGCATGAACGTTTATTTACAAAACCCATTTCCCGAATACCCTCTCTGAACAGTCAATATAGCTTCTACCATTAGCCTTCATATCCCACACACCCCGTGTCCTAGATGCAGAGATCTCTGCAGCCATTGACATTAATTGAGTCTGCAAACCGTCAAACTTTCCAGGCTGGAAAAAATCGCGGTAAATGTCACGAACGAGGATGCTGTCGTCTGCTGGCGATGACCCCGATCTGCAATAATGCCAAGTTCATTATGCAAGCGCATGCGTACTCGAGACCGCCTGTCAAATCATAAATAATAATCGCCGCCCACTCACCACAACCCAACCGCGTTCGACCCGCAGTGACCCCCACGCGAACGGCGGATTTTTAACTGGCGATGGATGCTGAAAATAGCACACGGCGTGTAAACAAGCGCAGCCGCTGCTTTCACGCTGTGGGCTATACGAGCGCCAAAGTCACGGTCAGCCGAAGGTCGAGGACGTCAGCGGCGAGTAGACGGGGCTGTGGGGCTGCCAAGGAAAACTAGGACGGCAATGAATGCATTGACCGAATTTCAGGGCATCCACACCGACTGACTCGAGCTGAGTGAACAGTCGAGCGACGCTTAGGCTGCGCGATCCAGCGAATGTAATATTGAGTGACTGCGTGTACATGTTTGTGCGGCCTGTATTTGTGGCTTGATAGCATGGTTCTATACACATCGTAGGTAAGTGAACACCGCGACTTAAAGCTTGTTGCTCTCGCCTTCATCCGACCGTGATAATTTAGCTGTTTTTTCGAATAATTTTTCCGATAAAATATTCAACAAGAGTTAAATATTCTCTCCGTAATCCCTGTTTATTTTATTTTGTTTTCAGAAGCAATTCCACTTTGCATTTATCAAATGTGCCCTGTTTTTGCTGAAACAAAATATATTTTTGTTCAATATTTTTTGTTTTATTTAGTAATTATACAAATAATTGTAAATCAAGTATAAAATATTTATCATAAATCTTTTTTAAGTTATCGTCTGTTAGAAAATATTTATTTTCAAGATATTACTGATTACGGATAAGATTTTTATCACGAATGAGGAAGAGCTTTAACCGAGACTGCTAAATAATTTTAACTTCAAATGTCATTTTAACATTTTGATCGAAACAGATAGCACTATATGAACTGCTCAAATGATTTCCACTGGCCAATATAAGTTAATAAAGAGACCTTGGGTATGTTACATAATGAAACTGATATGTTAGTTCCAAAACCTGTTTCTTAGAAATCATAATGATGCTGGTCATTTTTATCACATGTAGGCCTAATTAAACGGTAGTAACGAAAGTAAAATCCGTTAACTGTGTAATTTCAATCACTTTAAGTGTACGATACAGTGATTTAAATTTGTGGGGTTTTTTCCAAAGTTATGAATTTAAAGACTAAAATAAAATTCTAATTATCAAAGCTTTAATTTTTCTCAATCGAAAATATCGATATTTGGTATATTAGATTAAGTTTATGTTAGCACATTTAAAATAGTCTCCTTTTAATTAAACATTTTATCTTCGAAAACACAAAGGTGTTTATTTGATGTGCATATCATCAAAACTTAAATCAAAGGCAGGTCAATTTTAAATTCAGTTCACATTTTACTATTTTTTCCAAAAGAACAAACTTGATTTCTGCATTTTTTGGCGGTGGATTAAGTGGTGTTGTATACACTGTAAAAAGCGTGTTTAGCAATTAATCATTTAATAGTGTTTTCGAAAGTGATAGCAAAGATTTGTTTGGAGAATGTATGTTTAGATTATTCACACTTAGTGTTTAAAAATTGGGCATGGATGTTGTAATTTCATACACGACGTTTATCTTCTGAACATGTTTACAAAGTAATAGCAAGAATTTGTTTTGAAAAGCGTTTATTCGCTAAACACAGGGTTTTTTTTTACAGTTTAGGCGCCAAGTTCTAGGGATTAACTCCTTAAATACCAGCTCAATATTTTGCTTTTAAATATAATAGGAATACGTGAGAAATTTCGCTTGCTTCTTTTGTGTTAAGTGTGACTTTTATCAAAATTTCCGTTGAATAAATCACGATTAATTCCTGTGATAATGGTGTCATTTATCTCTTATTGGTAACATTATTACTTTATAGCAGTACTCTCAATTTCCTCATATTGTTATACGGAAACAATCTATATTTACATTTAAATTTTTAAACCAATAGATGTCGATAGATAAATTTTCGATTACATCTTCAACGTAAATGTAAGTTTGTCCCTAATCGCAAACTAGATTTATTTTATATCCAAGGAATTTAGCGAATATACATGTAGTTTCAAGCGAATTGATATTTTACTTGGTATAATGCACGATACAATTTATGATATCGATGTGAATTTTTAATATATTAATGATTCAAAATAAAATGATGACAACTGTGCATGATTTGTTTTATGACAAGTGTGAATGAATGTAACTAAACACTAACAGAGTCATCGAACTATATATTATTTCGAACAAACAGGTATTAATTTGTATTACTTGTAGAATATTAGTAGTAAACAACATCATTGACAACATAATGATATTAACATAATGAGTCATTATGAATCTCAATCCCATACCAAGACCGGCAATTGTATTTATTCGTGTTTTATCTGTATATATATCACATATTTAATGGTATATTTTACAATCAGGCAAGAGAAATTTGGAAAACTTCAGATGTAATAATTTGATTTCTAACGTGTCTGTTTGTCCAAACAGAATTCGTAAAAGACTCTCTTTTCTCGTTGGTTGTTTAGTTGCTACAGTATACTGAGGTTTCTTTATTTAATTTTTTTCATCAACTCGTTCTTGTAGGTTGTATTCATTAGAATGTGTCTCTAATTGACGTACCTTGTTTTTATCGGAAAGTATGCATCGCTCAATTTTTTTCTTTACATATTACGAAGACGAAACTCACGCAAGAAGTGTTATTAATGTTTGCCTGTCCTTTTCCCCAAACATTTCTGTTTTTGGCATAGTGTTTTCATCGAATGTTTAGCGCTTTTATTGTGTATTTACATATAACTAAAATACGAATACGTAAATATACTTTGTATAGATGTTATAAGGAATTGTGGTTTAGCACCAACAAACCGTATTAATAAACCTTAAACTGTTTAACCTTAAGTCTTGCATTAAGCCCAAAGTATAAAATAAACTATTAATTTACTTAACTGTAAATTGATTTTACAGTTTAGATTGTGATTGTTTCTGAATTGTTATGAAAGAAATAAACATGATCAGCTAGATTTTGTTTTTGGAAAAACAAAAGCTTTCATGTGTCCTTTTCATTTCCAAAATTTAGCGTCTGATATCAGAGAAAGCCATGATCTGAGTGCTGCAAAATTTGTAGAATTTAACTGATTCTGAATAACTACGTGATTATGATTATTATGGGAACAAACCTTTATGTGGCGCCTAGAATATAGGCCTACGGCCCTACGATTAGAAATTATACAACCATCACTTTATACATCTCGATGATTTATGTCCAGTTGTAATATTAATACAACGCTCGGATGGCGTGTTTATTGTCATTTTATCCCCTTTCTGTAAACAGTCCTACCCCGTAGTCTCGACCAGCGTACGGCATTTTCTCCGCGGACCGTGAATTTATCGCATGATTATGTTAATAATCCCTGTTTCGAAAACTGTAGTTGATACGGGCATAGACCCGACGTGCTGTCCTATTCACTCAGCGTGTGGAAACTCACACGGTCATCTGTTCATGCTGCGCTAACTGTTATCATTATGGAAACCATATTTATCGTATTTGCAAATTAGTGAAAAGAGTACAACCGATGTTGTTGTACCCATGGGGTTTTGTTGTTAGTAACAATAGCTGTAGCATTCTGTTTAGCATTTAATGAGGTTGCCCATTTTTCTGTGATGCGTAAATGAATGTGTTTGATTAATGTAAACCTTTAATTAAAATTGAATATAGGATTGTTGTTAAACATCAACATTGTTTTATATAACATTTAACTTAATTATTGATGAAACATAAGCTTAACATGCATGAAATGCTTTATTTTAAGGCGCGGAAAGGATGAAATAACTTGTGGATACATGGATCACGGATGTAAACGCGAAAAGACATTTGTCAGCATTTCACATTGATTAATTCATTACTCCTTTTTAATACATATTTACGCTTAATTTTGAAGGTAATGAATTAGATTGCTTTCTGTAGGCCTATATCTTATTCTGCAAACCAAAAATATGTAAATTGTTTAAAATTAGATTCGAAACAGAGTCAAGCAAAGAAGATTAAAATCAACAAAGAGATGAAAACTGTTAAAATAATGGTAATAATTATTGTTATTATTGATATAATTATTATGTTTATTAGCATTTCTATGTTATTGTTATTATTATTATTATTATTATTATTATTATTATTATTATTATTATTATTATCATCATCATCATCCTCATCATCATTATCATCATCATCATAATAATAATCATTACAATTAGTATGTAACATTATTAATACAATTACAACGTACAATAGACCTTGCAATGTTCTAATAAGCTCTTTATGATTGTTCGTATGTTAAGTACTGCGTCGTTTAAATCAGTTCATCCCAACTCATTTAATTTTTAGTGGCTTTTTTTTTCAACTGTATCGGAGAGAATATTGAGTTTGTTAAATATCCTAAATTAATAATTTAACAACTGTTTCGAAAATGTGAAACCAGTATCTTCAGCCATCATCAGCCAAATTATTTGTTAAACTGCCAATTATCTTTAATATCTGTTTCATGATCATAAACCAATTAATTACTAATGCAATATTTCACGCTAAATTTTAGAGTTTATTTTACATTTCATATTACTTATAAGTAATATGAAATGTACAATAAACTCTATTTTAACATTGCATTTTTGTACAATTTATTACCGTAAAACACAGTTCATTTTTGTAGTACATGTAATCCCATTTAACTATAAAAGGCAAGCAAACACAATTACACTTTAAACAAGATGAAATAATTCGGCGATATCTAAGTCAATTGATGTTCCTGTTTTAGGCTACATTTACAACATACATTGTGGGTATTTAGCTACGTTATAAAGTAATTTTTGTTTTGTTTTGCTTTTTTCGACGCTGGGGCAATATGAACTCACGCAAATTACCACGTTGGAAACTAAAAACGAGATATTTCGAACTGGGATCTATAGAGTATGCGTGTTATATTGAAATCGAATTGTCTCAAACGGGTTAAGCGTTACCGAGGTGTATAATTTATCACAATTATTAGGCACATCTGTAATTAACGAGTACGTATCGATTCCGAAGCTATTCAATTTTAGAAAGAATGCTATAAAAACACTTGAATGGTAAATAAGGAAGCTATAGTAAGTGGTTGATGCTTAGAGCCCAACTAGAATAATTATATTGTCACCAGTTTCATTTTTCATAATAAAGAAACAAACGAGTATGTTAATTGTAAGAAAGCAATATATGCACAATGTATGCACAGATCATTTGAGGGTAATGTTTTATATGTTAGTTCATATCAATTACGTACAACAGTCAGGCCATATGGAAAGTGTATACACCACACTTTCAACCAATTACTTGAATCAAATCGAACATTCTTCATGGTATTCTTCACAGCTAAAAAAAACTATTTTTGTAATTTGACGAACATTTTTTTTTATCTGGTTTTACATTTTTTGATCTAAAACAATGTCGTTAAAAATGTCATGAAAATGATAAAGCCTGAGATGTGTAAAAAAAAAAATTTCTTCATCGGGATTTATATTTTTTTGATCTAAAATAATGTTAAAATGTCATGAAAATTATAAAGGTTAGGATGTGTAACAAAAATCATGACAATTGTACTTAAACATGTTAAAGGGAAACTGGAAATTTCGAAAAAGCAATTTGAAATATAGTTTGTTTGTTTGTTTGTTTGTTTGTTTGTTTGTTTTTGTAGTATTTGTTAAAGAGAGGTACGAGTAATAACATTACATGGTCTTCGAATTGAGGAATTAGTTTTACTAACAACGAAAAAAAAATTCCCTACATCGGTAAAAGGAAAGCAAGTGACAAATTACTCAAATAATTCGAGTGATTGGTATTTTTTTTAAAACATCCTATGCATCCTGTACCTTCAGACAAAATTGGGAGAAGAAATTTTAATTCTATTGAAAAATATAGTAGTAGTAGTAGTAGTAGTAGTAGTAGTAGTAGTAGTAGTAGTTATATTGCGCTTTTCCCATTAGGCCCAAAGCGCTAAATAGTAGTCAAAACGTTGGGAAATTGCATTGATGTAAATGCAAATGACAAATACAAATTGTTAATTTTTTTTTTGAGAAA
>JZLH01S0040369.1:5998-20478 GCA_001188425.1 Eucidaris tribuloides
TTCGTCATTAATGTTGGGCACTGCTTGGCAAATACTAAGTAAGTAGGTTAATGAAAGGAGTCATGTGAAACAGCATTTATGCTATATTACAAGACTACCATGCGTCCCATAAAAAACAGAACCCCAAAACTAAGGCTTATTTTGCGACAGCATTGGGGCGTATGACTGAAAAAAAAAATGTGTTTCAAATAAAGTTTGACTTATGATCTTTCAAATGATTTGAAAATCTAATGTCAAAAACAATTTGCTAAACTTAATGGCTTTGACACTATGCACATCAGGAAAAGAAAGAGATGGACACATCTTAGTCACAATGTCAAAGCCAGCAAGTGTATCAAATGGTTTTTGACACTAAATTTTCACAGTCTTGGCACTTAGAGATGCATGAATTAATAAGTTTGCTTGATGTATCATTTGAAAAAGCATAAGTTAAAGTTGATTTGAACATGTGTGTTTAATAATACGCTCCACGGCTTCCACACGATAAACCTTTGTTTCAGGGTTCTGGTTTTTCTGGGATGCAACAAATATCTCCTTTACAAAGCAATAAACTGTGTTCCCCAATATTATGAGGCTTGGGATCATACCTTATCTCTAAATGCCTCTGGTGCGGTCCACTTGACTGGTATCTTGCCTCCAACGAGAGGCTGATCGTTATCCTGTGCTAGCCCAAAGTCAGACACTTTCGCAATATCGTCTTCTGAGATGAGAATATTTCTTGCAGCCAGGTCCCTATGTACAAAGGACTTCTGCTCTAAGTATACCATACCAGCTACTATGTTTCTGTTAAAGGCAAAAGAAAACAGCATTAAAGGCATTGATTAACAATGTTTCCAGTTTAAAAAATCTGAGCTACAGGTATATGACTCCCTATCAGTGTCTCTGATACGGTCTAAAAATGAAGCCCTGAAAAAATTGCAGTTTAAAACAATCATTAAGTGCTTTGAAAAAGTGAAAATCATTGAGAGACCATTCCAGTTTCCCCCCATAGACTGCTGTGTTGCGGAATTTCCTATCGGCTGAGAATAATTAATGTGCTGATTTGTATCTGCACATATTTTACTAGAGAGAGCATAACTGTCAAAACTTTTGTGTTCTAGGGTGTTTATTTGTCTATTCAAGCACTGTCAGATATGTCAGATAGTAAAGTTCGACAATTTTTTAAACGGGTCTTCCACAGTGTTCATAGCGTCTTTAATTAGATGTCAGATGACTACATGTCTCTACCACAATAGGCCTAGCAGCAGTAGAATTTGTGACCTTTAACATTGAAACTAACAATTTGCCAGTTATAATTCCCAGCAAAACTATGAAAATGGTAGGTGGAAAGGAAGTTACACTATCATTTTATTGCAAATTGAAAGTGTGAACATTACCTCATATTTCTAATATTTTGAGACCTACACCAAATTTAAAGTAAAATTTTCAGCAACTTTGTAGAGTTCCATCTTTGGTATGATGTGAAATTTGCTCTGAATTTGCTCTGAATATACGCTGAATATTTTGCGATGGTTTGATTTTCATGAATTTCACCACTTAACGCATGCAAAAATTTTCACTTCCTCACATTTCTGTAGAAAACGAATGCAAATACAATAAAATCGCGAAAATACACTCTCGCAAATTCCATCTTGAAGAAAAATCATGAAAATATATGAATGCGAAATATATGGCATATATAGTATATTGTAAGTTCTATGAAAACACAGTTGAGTTTAATCAAGAATATTTCTGGATTTAAGTACTTCATCTAATTAATTCTTTCACAAAATGAGGGTTACAATTAAGGCCAGTAAGTTAAAGGGAAATTTAGATAAACATAACTGCACGGTTTCTTTACACTTTCAGACTATTAGCAAAAAGGCTTTCAAATTATATAACTATTAGTGACCTACACATAGATCGGTACTTACAATGAAAATTTCAGTTGAAGTTTCTTGGTAATGATGGATCGACCTCTTGACCTGACATAGTCCAGCAGATTGCCCTACAGAAATGACAAATGAAAAAATATGGTACACGTCATAGCTTGCTTCTCATACACGCCTTATGCACTCTACACCACTCTCTCTTTAAAAAAATGTTCTAATCAATGAATTAGGGCGCTGTCACACCTACATGATTTGGCTCGCTGGAGTTATACCACAGCACAAAATTAACAATGGCAAGAAAAATGCGGAGCTCTATCGAGAAAGTTCTAAGCGCTGGCACACACAGCCATTTTGGCTGGCCAGAGCAATAGCAGAGCACAAATATGTTGATTTCCCGAGACTGGTACTTGTACGGCAGCACGATGGTATCACATTGCTACGAACGGTAGTACATCGTCAGGACATCGACAGAAATATGGTATCACATCGGTACCAGTACTTGGGCCACCAGAGAGCCGCCGATACAATACCGAGCACTTCTGCCAATGCCGTTCATGGCGATGTGATACCGTTGTGATGCTGAACTAGTACCGATCCCAGAAAATCGTCAAATTTGTGCTCCAGTGCGAGTCAAATCAGTTAGGTGTAGGTGCTCCCCCCCACCCATCCACGCACAGGGTTTACTTTTAGAAGGATTAAATCCCTACTTCATCATTCAAATTGACAACATACTTTCTTAATTTCTTTTAATGGCACTTCCAAAAGAGGTGTAATGCATTACAAATAAAAAAAAATTGTTTGCTATACAGTGGTGGCCAAAAGTATTAGAACACCTAGTATATTTTAGAGGTTTTTGTTGTTTTCATTCAATGGGCCATTAAAATGCCTATAAATTGGTTTGAATATCTACAAAAGTCATCATTATGCTTTAAGAGCATAGTATAAAGTCATCATGAGACCAGGTCGGTAATCACACACCACTTTTTGGTAATGTATTTAAATTTTATGCATATGTCTTACACAGAGGCTTGCTGGATGCTTGCCTAATATAGCAGCAAGTAATATAAGCAAACTGGATCCCAAGCAGTGAGGCTCATGTATAAAATGCAACTTAATGGAATAGGTTGTCACTAGGTGCTCGGAGAAGAAATGTGCATAAATTTAAATACATTACCAAAGTGGTCTTTTTCCTTAAAAAGCAAGTCGGGCCTATTCACACAATCACATACCTGAAAGGATGGTTAAGTAAACAATCTTAAGAGTGTGGTTCTTTTGAATGCTCAAGGCCTATCTGGTTTGCTAATGGTTGGTTAATATGAGGGTTTTGTCACCAAAGTCATACCACAAAATCAAAGTCTCTAGAAGGTCTTCAGGCACAAATAGCTCTTCCTTGAACATGGCTAGGGTGAAGAAGGAGCTCAATAGTGAGGATCGGGCTCGAATAAAGACCTTTTTTTATGCTTGCTGGAGTTACTGCCACATAGATTGGGACTTGAAATGTAGTCCAAGAGTACTGTAAAGTACACTTTAGACCGCCAAGATGCCACCAATTCCCACCAAAGCCGAAAGAGGAGAGGTCGAAAACCGAAACTTTCTGATTTAGGCCTGACTTGGTTTTTAAGGAAAAAGACCACTTTGGTAATGTATTTAAATTTATGCACATTTCTTCTCTGAGCACTGAGTGACGACTTATTCCATAAAGTTGCATTTTATACATGAGCCTCACTGCTTGGGATCCAGTTTGCATATACAGTATTACTTGTTGCTATATTCGGCAAGCATCCAGCAAGCCTCTGGCAAACTTGCAGTTTTTCAAGAACAACCTATGTGTATGACATATGCATAAAATTTAAAGACATTACCAAACTGGTGTGTGATTACCGAACTGGTCTCATAATGACTATATTTTATAGCTTGTAAAGCATATTGATGACTTTTGTAGATATTAAAACCATTTTATAGGCATTTTAATGGCCCATTAAATGAAAACAACAAAAACCTCTGAAACATACTAGGTGTTCTAATACTTTAGGCCACCACTGTATATGTAGAATATGTTTGTGGCATGCCCTTTGCAAAGTATTAGCACTTGTGATCACTCCGATTATTGTTTATTGGGGTTTGAATGTAAATTTCAACAGTAAGTAAAAACAAAAATGACTTTAAATAGAAAAGTCAATCAACCGATTCTATCAATCGATCGATCGCACTATCGATAATTTGCCTGCGTACGTCCTGATTAGTCTACAAATCGTAGACCCACATCTGCAGTGTGTGTATCACATCTAGCTGTGTGTATAGCCTGCTGTGCAAATATGTTCACGTCTACTGATGCTGCAGATTGTTGCTTCGCTCGCCCTTTCAGGCTGGTTTGCTTCGCAAACCAGCAGCGCACTTTGCGCGCTGGGATTCCACGTCACGAGCCATTCAGAGTCTGCACAGCAGACTACGTCCTGATCAATAACACACACACCCAGTGTATTGATCAATATCAATACTAAACTTCGAGAGTTAAGCAAAAATGTACGTGTATAGCCACAACGTGCATGCATAGAAATCGGTGCTTAGGGAGCAGAACTTAAACGTGCAGAGCAAAAGTGCCAGTATATTGCACACGTCATTATGATCTGATTTATCAAAATATAGATTACTTCACAAGTTAAGACAACTGAATTGTGGTTATTTGTAGCGTATTCTAATTGTACACAAATTTGATTTTTAGGGTATTGGTACACTTTAAATGTACCACAAATTCTCTCCCTTACCATTTTACTTCCTGTACAATGAAAGCTCCCACATACATTTACAGAGGCTATTACTCATGGGATAAACAATAGCCCCAAAATATCACAAAAGGGATATTACAAAGTCCTGCTTGGGATATGAAACAATTTACAAACAAGTTCAATGACACCATACAATGTCTCAAAAACTCATCACCTACTACTTAATAACAAGTACAAATCAGGTTGACATAGATGTTGCTTACTTTTGCCATGAATTCTAGAACTATGTAGACGGGTGTGTCTGGAGATACTCCAATAAGAGCGACCAAGTTGGGATGCCTTAATTCCCTGTGGAAACAAAAACATTGACAGTACTTAAATTCTAGTATGACAGTCACAGCCTGAATTTGTGTCATGATTGGAAATATATGAGATCTTGAGTCAAACACAACATTTAAATAAAGTTCGAAAAGAAAACATATAAGAACATATTTCCTCAATGTATATATACATGTAATATGCTGGTAACAAACTGAGATTTGTGATTTTCAGGTGAAAATGAATGAAAAACGGGTAACAAAATATATGGGAGATCATATCTGGTAAATACAGAATTTTAGATAAAGACAAAGCAAAGGGTAATATTTGATAATTATTTGGAGCACATTTCACCATAATTTGTTGATTTGTTGGCTATAACTTTCTTCTGTGCTGCTTTGCTCCCACAGGAAACAGCACAACAGGAATCAAGTCACGGTTTTAAGTATATTCTTTCATGTACATAGAAATACACTCTAAAAAAATATTGGGCACTGATTTAATTCATTGTGGTTTTGACAGACATTTTAGTAATTGCATTACATTTTGTTACAAACTCAAGTGACATATAAAACAGTGGTTGAAGTTATTTCTGAATAGCCATCCACTTTATTAGTGGATTTAGCATGTTCACACACAAAAAATCTAGTAAGACCAATTCACCCGCATTGCAGATGATGAGTACGCCTTCCCAAGTAAACTTAAAGGCAACATGAAGTACAGTGTACTGGTCAATGAAAATTTTCCATCACAATTCCTCATTCCTTTGGTTTCCAGGTGGAAGCTTTAATAACACTGTATTCTAATATGGGGACAATTCACATAAAATGTAACAAAGTTAGGAGAATTTGTAAAATATACCAAATTTTGGATGGATTGACGCTTTAAGAGATGCAGATTTTCTATTGTTGCACACATGTTACACTCTTCACAGTTAAAACTGTCTTGCATATGCATTCTGTACAAGTACACTGTCAGCAAGATTAATATGCGTACAGATTTTGTTGTTGAATAAATTTTGTGTTCAACCACTCTGTTCTTACCAGAAAGTCATTTTCAGAAATAGCAGCTATGGATAGATGGATTTATGACAGTTTTTTGCACAATTAACTTGTTCTGCACATACTCAGTAACTATCCTCAGAAAGTTTTCTTACGTCATGATTGAAGCTTCTGCTAAAATGGACTGTGCAGCATCATTGTTGCCAAGAAGAAGTTTCACTGCAACCTTTTGGTTCCTGTATTCCCCCACTCTAACAGCTGGATATCAAAACAAACAACACAAAATAATGCATATAAAATATACAACCTGGAGGTATGTGGTGATGCTCAGTATAAAAGATATGATTTCACTTTGATAACCACTAGAACTGAAACAGAAAATTAAGAAGGCAAATGTTGACCATAGTCTCACAATCATTTACGAGAATGTATATTAAACTTATGCCAAGTTTCGAAATATGATGCATCACATGCTACCCTGGGGTACTATTGTACCCCATTGTACCACATTGTGTAGCACCCTCTTGTATCTTCCGTTATAATGCTGTGGCTGTGCCAATGCACAACAGAAAGACACAAACTAACAAAAAGTGGGGTGAAAATGAGGCTAAAGTTGTTCTTTTTATGGCATCTTTTTATGGTTCTTTTGTATAACATCATTTTGCACAAGAGATTTTGAACAATGAAAAGCATACTGCAAGCATAACATTTACACAGTTTGTAACCCAGGGCACAGTGCTGAAAAATAAATAAATAATTCAACAAAATCACAAATTTATGTCATCATATAAGCTATGAACTGTTTGGAAACTGGGACATTGATCAACATTGATCAACATTACCAAAAACACATTTGAACAAAAATAGGAACAAAGGGGTTAAAATTGCTCTTTTCTTTTCCAAAAATAGGAATATTCCTATTTAATAGGAACAGTTGACAGGTATGCAATCGTCCAACCATACTGCCGTGATTTTTTGACCTTATAAGCTTTGATCAGCAGGTATTCAATTTTCACTAGATGATACATGAATCAGCTCTAGCAGTCAGACTAGTTTAACAGCTACATCAAATTCAAATTCATTGAGCAATATCACTTCAGTGCATTTTGTTTGAATTGCATCAGCACTCATTTTCATGTACCTGATTTTCAGCCACAAGGCTTCTTTTTTTGTGACAGGAGTATATTTGAGTCAATGTTTAGATTCTAAATTATCTTAGCTTATTTGGTAGACAAATCATTTCAAGGTGTGCAAACCATGGACACAACATGTAAGGCTTTTGCCCCCCCCCCAAAAAAAATAAATAAAAATTCACACACACAAAAAAACCAAAGCAATTTTTTATTATGCAAGTGAAAATTCATCAGTAATAGTATATATAGAATTTATGGCTGGAAAATGACAAAACTTTGTTAAGAATGCTGTTAATGCTAGCCAAGTTTTCACACTCGATATAAAGTCAGACTAAGCACACAGCCAAATTTGAGTTTCAAAGCATTTAAGATACATGATACATGTGTCTGTGGTATGATAGTGGTGACCAGTCACACTTTTAAGGTATACAAAGTTTTTACAAGAGTTCTGTTCATTGAAAATAAATGAATCTTTTGACATTTGACCTTGATCAAACTGAGCTTTCCAGAGATGTACCTCTGGTATGAATATGGTAATCCTAACTCGAATCAATAGAAAGATATTTAGTGTACAACATATATGTAAACAGAGCCTTTCATGGAAAGTTAACTGCCCTTCTGCAGGACTCGACTATAATGGTGGCCCACATGTCAATGGCCACCTGAAATGAACACAGGCTGGCAAGACTTCCTTCGGACACCCCTCCCCCCCCCCCCACCTAAAATATACATAACTTGGGTCAGTAGGTTTCGGGTTAGTAGGTAAGTAAGGTTAAGGCCCGATCTCACTGGAGGCAGTTACGGCAAACAAAAACAAACAATTCATTTATTCATGAATTTCTTTCATAGAGAAGTCTCCGCGAAGTCGCTGTGATGTCACGACGATGTCTCCTTGAAACTAGGCGGGTCTCCAGGGAGTCGCACGAAAATCAAATATGTTCATTTCTCCCCCAAGTCTCTGGAGACCCACCAATGCTCAAAGAGACTTCTCCATGAAAGAAATTCATGAGTACATGAATTATTTGTTTTTGTTTGCCATGACTTAACAGTCGCGGGATTCACGGAGAGGTCTCTTCCAGTGAGAACAGGCCTTTAGATTAAGAATTAGGGTTAGTAAGGGTATGGTTGGGATCAGTAGGTTTACATATGGGGGTGGTGCCCAAAGCACCACCTGAAATCGTCAACTAGGTGGACTGGCTGGTAGGCCTCATAAAAGTTTTGACGATAATTATTAGCAACACGTGTAGATCTGCCAATACATTGTGCACATTTTTTGCCCAATTTCATGTTTACAAAGCATTCATCAAAGATGTAAAATTAGCGGGTGGAAAGTTGGAATGGAAGGAGTGGTCTCTTAACTGTACAGAAAAGGAAATCTAGTATCAAGAACAAACAATGATTACTATGAAAAATTCTGGCAAGAATTATAAAAATAACAGAAATGCTTCAGTAAAAAGTATTGACTAATCAACAGTAGCGAAAACAAACACCAGTTTCCCTTGTTTTGAAAGTAGCTCAGACATAGGCATATGGGATCTCTTTTTTTATTTTTTATTTTTTTTGGGCGGGGGTGTCAAAATTTTTCCCAAATATTGAATTAATACCTGAATCATAACATTTTAAAATTTATGCTGTAGGGGCGGAGGGGGGGGGGGGGTCGGGGGGAACTCTACTTGCTGATCAACATGTTGGGACAATGGCCCCATTTGATTATATGATTATGGATCATATAGGCCTCAGCACTATTGTAAATTGACCACAAATGCAAAAATTAGGAGAAAACCAAGTTGCCACAGAACAAAATGCTTTCTCCCTTCCTTATCCTCTATGTGTTTCTACTTTCTTTGAATTATTGCTCTTTTTGACTATTTTTGACATATGAGTTGTCATGAATTGTCTAAATTCTAATTCTCTTTATCTACATTTCAAGAGTGCTTACATATTATGTCTCTCGAAATATAAACTCGATATTGAAGCAATAATTTCACTGAAAAGAATTAACTTTCAATGAATAATCAATACCGAAGTTTGCTAACCCCTTCAGTTTCCAGAAATTTTTATCATTATCGGATACAAGCTGGGGAAAATTTTGGGCAGAATGAGCCGCTTATTGACAAAATTTGGGTCGAAGAAGCTGCTAATCCGGCAGGAGCTTGAAGAAAATTTATGCACAAGCTGCTTGCAACAGGAGTTTGAGAAAAATCTGGGCAGCTCCTTTATTTTGAAATGAACAAGGTTTTGTATTTAAGACTTAAATGTTTGCATGGCGAAATTCACAATTCGATGAGAGGTTTTCGGTACAACCATGTACGTTGGAAAACTCCACGTTCCGGTCAGAATGCTCTGGCCATCGTCAGGAAAATGGCCTCCAAATCAGTCACCCAGGAAAATGGCCTCCAAATTAGCGATATTTGGTTTTCTCTTTTTCATTAATGCTTATCTTTTCCGTCCACAGGTACCTTTCTTATTTTCTTGATTTTCTCTTTTTCTTCTTAGTCTTGTTCACTTTCACTAATTACTATTCTTTCTTCACAGGTTTGTTCTTTGGTTTTTGTTCCCTCGGTTATGTTAGTTTTATGTTGTTCAGTTGCTCTCTCTAGTCTTTCCTTGTTCTTCTTTTATCTACATTAGTTTTCCGTTCTCTCAGGTTTATGTTGTTTAGTTTCTCTCACCAGACTTATCTTGTTCTTTTCTCCATAGGTTTTCTCTTCTTATTTATTTTGTCTCCACAGCCTTTATTCCCTTTCCCACAGGTCATTGTTTTGGTTCTTTATGTTTAGTTTATTAATTAGTTTTTCTTTCTCTCCACATTTTTCTCCACAGGTCTTTCCATTCCTGCTTATCTTTTCTGTCCACAGGTTCTTTTCTTCTTCTTGGTTTTCTCCCTGTTTCTCCCAAGCCTTTTTCACTTTCATTATTATTGCTTTTTCTTTCACAGGTTTGTGTTCAGTTTTCCCTCGGTTATTTTAGTTTTATGTTGTTTAGTTACCTTCTCTAGTTTTTACTTGTTTTTGTTTTTCATGTTTTCTGTTTCCTCAGTTTTCTTTCCACAGCTAATTATTACTATTTTTCTTTCACAGGTTTGTGTACAGTTTTCCCTCGGTTATTTAGTTTTATGTTGTATAGTTCTCTCTAGTCTTAACTGGTTATTTTTTCACATTTCTGTTCCCTCAGTTTTCTTTCCCCAGCTAGTTTTGGGTTTTCAGTTCCTGTTGTTCACCTGTCTATCATTACTTGCATTATGTTGTGTCTCACTTAGTTCCCCCTTCTCTATTAATTAATTTGTTTCTTGCCTACAGCACACTTCTTGTTTTCTTTTCACAGGCCTGCATCCTTGATGTTCTTTGATCTTGCAGCATCTTCTTACTTGTTTGTCCGTGTTCTTTTGTTTCATTGTTCCCTTCCAGGTTCCTTTAATCTGCAGGTTTCTTTGATGTTTTTTGTTTCATTGTTCCCTCCTCAGGTTCCTTTATTCCGCTAGCTTCTTTGATGTTTTTGGGGGTTCTGACCCAGTTGTGTTTGATTGACATTTGTTGCTTCGTCCTTTGTTGTTTGATTGACATCGTATTGTTTCTTGTTGCTGGTTTTCTCGCTCTTCCCTCATTCTCCTGACGACGGCCAGAGCATTCTGACCGGAACGCGGAGTTTTCCAACGTACATGGTTGTACCGAAAACCTCTCATCGAATTGAGTTTTGTATTTAGTTAGTTTGATTTGAAAACTGAGAGTTTCTTATTTTTTCCACCAACTTGCCCAAATTTATACTGATATTTATTTAAAATGTGCCATTTGTGCACAATTTTATATTTACTGATATTGTTTAAACGTGTCATTTTTGTCCAAACTTTTTTTTATCAATTTTGCCAGAATTTTGCATTTTGAAACATTTTGGGGCGGCACAGCCCCCCATCCCCCATCCCATACTCCTATGAGCATAGATATTACAACCACCTGTACAATGTAGGCAGACAGCTATGCCCAGTCCCACATTTGTTAGTTAATGCTTTGTAAAATTGGGATTATCAAGTCTAACTTACAATGCATGTTTTTTCGTTAAGTTTCTGCACATGGTGAATCTAACCACAAAAATATGTCAGAAGTGCTTGTAATTACATTTCTGAAATTATAATTCACTTTATTTCCCCCGAGTTTCAAGTCCAAAAGGGCAAACTTATTTGTCACGTTTGAAAAGTACTAGGAGTAGTACATAATTTTCCTTTGATTCATGCACATATTTATAATAACATTCTGGGCCACCTACAGGTGCATTTGGCCACATGAAACTCCTGCTCAAGAGGCCCAGCTGGCCACCTGAAAAAAAAAAGAAGTTAAGGGCAAGCCCTGAAATAAATATATAAACGAATCAATATTTCATCGTTTGAATGGCAATTTTGGTGGTTGCTGTATGACGGAGTTGTGAAGTATGATATCATGCTGGTGTTAACCTTTCAGTGTCAATATCAATATTGGTCATTAATCCAAGTCACAGGTTTTGAGCTTGGTGTAACAAGCTCTGGATGCCCACTAACACTAACACTGACACCATACTTAAAATCACCCATTGTGTTATTTTATTTGAAGTAGTGAGAAACATTTTACCTCCAAAAAATCCATGACCAATCTCTTCTCCCAGGATGACATCTTTCTTGTTTATTGCCCAGTGACCTGAAAAAACATAACATAAGCAACATAATTGTCAGGTGGTAACAACAATCTGAAAATAATTCACATGTATGCATAAGTGGGGATAGGGAGGAGGAACATTGGACCATTTGACTGCAATGCCCTTGACCTATTTTGTCATGACAAGATCAGACAACACTTGTGACCAGTCAGGCCACAGATCAATGAATCAACAATTAATATAACCATTTAGCAACTTGTGGGTATTATCACATATCAAAGACATAATAACAATGACCACAGTTTAAAAAAAAAAATTGAGCTACATAATCCTCAAAGCTCTAAGGGTTTTTGATTTTTGATAAGGTCTAAAAATGAAGCCCTGAAAAAAATTGTCCTTCAAAATGATCATTAGTGCTTTAAAAAAAGTGAATAATCTACGAGTATGCTTTGACCAGGTTCACACAGTGCCATTACCCACATAGACTACTGTATTACACATTTTGACTACTTTATACTCACCCAAGGATAAATCACATGTTGATGTTACTCATGCATACCTTGCCAGTGGCAGCATAACTTTTCAAACTTTTGTATTCTAGGATGTTTGCATAAAAGCACTACATGTATGTAGCCTCAGATATGAAAGTTTGACAACTTTTTTTTTATTTTGAAATCAAAGCTCAACAGTCTAACAATGACTAAAATAGTGTCTTTAATAAAAATGCTTGTTTTGATTGGATAAAGTGCTGAGTCCTGGTTTCGATAGTCAACTTTCCAAAGGAGTCTAAGCATGTTTGGCTCTGGCAGGCTACATTTCTCGAAAGTATTTTGTTCTTTACGACTTCTCCACAATTGTTCTAAAACAAAAACTGTGGAAAGCCAGTGCATGGCGACGACAGTCTATCCATTCATCAGCAAAATGTCTTAAAATACAATTCAAAATATGCTCCATGTATATTGTTAATTGTGATTGTAAAAATTTCATTGGGAGGGGGGGGGGGGGGGAGGTTATGACCAAAGATTTTCAAATTTGTTACAACTGCTACTCACTAACCTTGCTTACTTGAGGTACACTGTACAGGTATCCCATCTAAACTTGCAGTTTTCAACAAAATAATTAAAATGATCATAACAAGAGATTTTTCAGGTAAAGATTGCTGTCTCTTGCAAAATTCTTCATTTGTAATGTCTCAGATCTTCATATATCTCTGCCCCTAAACATTTCTCTTTCATTTAACCAGTTACAGGCTGATAGACCAAGGTCCAATAAACCACCTGGAGCAGCCATACTTGTGCATCTAAAATCTGCATTAAGTTTTTTAATTGTGCACACTGAATGTAGTGCTATAACAACACTTAGGCCTACATAAAAAGAAGTGAATCAGTAAACCCAAACCCTATGAGATAACCAATCAGAATTGAAATCTGCAGATGAAATGTAGGAAGTAGCATTTTGCATTCAATTTGAGAATAAATTTACATAAATTTGCATAATTAATGATATTTCACAATTCTGCTGTAGAAGTTTAGAAGCCCCCACCAAGCCCTTCTCAGATAACCAAACAGAATGAAAATCTGCTGTGAAATGTAGGAAAGTAGCAAATTTTAATATTTCCAGCACACACACACACACACATACACGCCACGCACACGCACACACACATAAACACACACACACTCACACATACACACACGTACGGAGCTTGTTTCATAAGTCCCTCACGAACTTTGGTCGGCGGGGACAATAAACCATTACTTGTGCCTATAAAGCCAAGATTCTGGATTTTTTATTTTCTCAGACATGCCATCCACTGTATCATACAAATCCTTGGTCTATAGGGATTTCCCCTTTTCACGCAATGATCATAAACATGCATGACAGCAAACACCTGAGGCAGAATTGACAATGAAAAAAGTTGATATGAGGTGGAACTGTGGCAAAAATAGGAAGCACTAAAATGAATTGATTAATTCGGCTTCCACGTGTGACAAAATTATGACTAACTCATAAACACATAAACAGGTAATTCTGTGAGCATACCTGCCAACCAGTACGATTTTCCCAGGGCAGTTATGATCGTATTACAGTTATTAGGCGTACGGTAAACAACTAAAACAGGTTACATAATCAAAAAGAAATAGAGTGCGAATGAAAAAAAATATTTGAAACAGCTAAACAAAGATTTCTTCTGGGAAAAAATGAATAAAACAAATCCTTTTGTTCCAGTCACTTACCACTGAATGTAATCGCGCCATTTCCATTACAATTTGGGCATTGTATTAAATCACTGCAGTAACCAAGGCATTTGGTTTCATTTATTTTTGTCATTACATGTTCTATTCTTATTATAATCTACGTTTTGTTGTTTGAAGGCACCGCCTTAATCTGTAATAAGAACAGAAAGCCCTGGAAAAATGTATTGGTTGGCAGTATGTGTGAGGTTGTAAATTGTCTCTGATGCTACTCCAATTGTGATTCACTTTAATTCAGTTGAGGAAATTATTCATGCATTTTACAGTGTAGGTATTCAAAGAAAACAGTTGCAAGTATGAGAATGAATGAGGAAAGAAGTTACATCAATCTGTACAGTGTATTCTGGCATATGCAAAACAGAAAGTGAAATTAAGAGAAATAAAAGTGTCAGAATATTCAAAAGAAGAATATCTTGTATGTTGAAACTTCTGCTTAGGATGTATATGAAAACACATGTACACTCGACAGTGGTTGACAATATCATCGAGAAGTTCAACAGAAAGTGAAATCGACAAGTAAACTAATTGGTTACTTTTGTCAGCCACATATTTA
>JZLH01S0040400.1:24449-35515 GCA_001188425.1 Eucidaris tribuloides
AACAATGTCACGGTTAAAGATGGCATTAGTGATCATGACACTGTTGTACTACATGCTACTATCCGACCCAAGATTGTCAAAAAGCCTATACGGAAAATATTGCTTTACGCTAAAGCGGACTTTCAATGTATCTCAGAGGACATGCACAAACTCAATGAACAGTTCACAGATGAAGTTGTTAAAAACACTGACGTAAATGAATTATGGACTATTTTCACTAAAGCCGTACACCAGTCAATGAGTGTCAATATTCCACACAAGATGAGCTCCTCCAAACCAAGCCTACCATGGGTCAATACTGCATTAAAGAAGAAAATAAAGAAGAAACGGAAGTTATACGATCGAGCACGTAAAACTGGAGATTTTGTATTATGGGATCAATTTTAAGACGTAAGGAGAAAGTCAGACCGAGAACTGAGGAAAAGTAAACGGGAGTACATCCGTGGTATCGGCGCTAGCCTACAGACGGATAACACTAAACCTTTTTGGAATTATGTGAAGGCATTACGCAGAGAAGTTTTCGGCGTCTCATCCCTTACATCTGAAGGACGAATTGTCTCTAATGCTGAAGGGAAGGCCGAAGCTCTTAATCAGCAATTTTGTTCAGTATTTACTAACGAGAACCTTACTACTATGCCTACCTTGGGGAATAGTAATACATCAACCATGCCTGAGATCAAGGTTACTGTCAGCGGAGTAGAGAAGTTACTAAAGAACCTACAAACCCATAAAGCATCAGGACCTGACAACATACCTGCTCGAGTACTGAAAGAATGTGCTTCAAGCATCGCACCAATTCTTCAGAAAATATACCAAAAATCATTATCTACAGGTATTCTACCAGAAGATTGGCTTAATGTTAACGTCACACCAATATATAAGAAAGGAGATAGAACTCAACCAAGCAATAATATCGCCCAGTCTCTTTAACATGCATTGTATGTAAACAACTAGAACATATTCTACATAGTAATATCATGAACCACCTGGAGAAATTCTCACTTTTGAACGACAGACAGCATGGATTTAGGAGCGGACGGTCTTGTGAAACACAGTTGGCTGGACTTGTTGATGATTTGGCACAAATTCTTGATAGCAGGAGCCAAATTTGGACTTCAGTAAAGCCTTTGATATGGTACCTCACCAACGCCTTCTCATTAAGCTTGTCCATCTTGGCATTAGAGGGGCTATTAAGAAGTGGATTGAGGGTTTCATCACCAAAAGACACCAGAAGGTAATAATAGACGGGAAATCTTCATCAAATTCTCCAGTCATCTCTGGTGTCCCTCAAGGCACAGTATTGGGTCCGTTATTGTTCCTGGCCTACATCAATGATTTACCTGACTTTGTTTCATCAAATGTCAGACTTTTCGCTGACGATCTCATTATTTACCGGGAAATAGTCTCATCGCAGGATAGTATCGAGTTTCAACAGGATATTGATTCATTGTGTAAGTGGGAATCTACCTGGCAAATGAAGTTTAACTCGTCTAAGTGTTTCATCATGCGAATGACACACAAGAAGAAACCCATCCAATATCAATATAAACTGAGGGACATTGTCTACAGGAAGTGGATCACCACCCATACCTGGGGGTCAATTCTTATCGAAAATTCTCACATGGGCAAATCACATCAAAACAAATTGTCAGCAAAAATCTAGTAAAAGCCTGGGACTCCCTAAGAAGAAATTCTAGGAATCCTGTACGCAAACCCTAACTAAAGAATTGCAATACCAAGACTTTGGTAAGGCGCAATTAGAATATTGAGTGCAATATGGGAAGCCCTTACGCAAAATAATCCACTAATCGACGAGTCTCTTGATAAAAGTTCAAAAGAAGAGCTGCACGATTCGTCAAACAGAACAACTACAGGAAGACCAGCAGCGGTAACCAAAATCATCGAGGAACCTTAAATGGAAATACACTCAAAAGAACGCCAGACTAAGGCTAGACTTACCGTTTTATATTAAAGAACATACTCACAAGATTCCAACGAACATACGCCATCCTACAGGTCGAATATGCGTAAACGCTCAAGACAAAGACAACCATCAGAGATTTAAATTACAAACGCATCCAGTGCAACAAAGACTGTTACCGTTTCATATACCCCGAACTAAACCATCTGGAAATTTCACTTTCGCGCTGGGATTAAATTACTAAAGATGTGGAACAGCTTCAAAACCTCTCCGGCCAGCGCAGCAAATTTAAAGCTCTGAGCTTGCAATGCATGAGGGTCTTGCACGTCTGATAGCCACGCTAAAACGGAGGCGATTTGTGCATAACGAGCAAGACAAGGACAAGATAATATAAAGAGGAAGAAAGAAATGATGCAGATGAAGCTAAAGCCAAAGTATAGTTTTGGTCG
Source organism: Eucidaris tribuloides (assembly GCA_001188425.1). Lineage (NCBI taxonomy): Eukaryota > Metazoa > Echinodermata > Echinoidea > Cidaroida > Cidaridae > Eucidaris > Eucidaris tribuloides. Next base: position 26,820 of record JZLH01S0040400.1, read on the forward strand.
ATCAGACAACTTTTCCGTTAATCGTTCACAAACTATTTAGTCACCTCAGATATCAGAAAACAACATCAACAAACCCATTGAAAATTGTTTTTTTTGACAAATTATGATGTTTGAATCATCAGAAAACATGTAGCGGTATGTATATATGGGAAATGTCAGGGTTTATATTTTGAGTAATTTCTGTTCTCAAAAATGGGAGAGTGTTGGAGTGAGTCATTTTCAGGGCATTGATATCTAGATCATATAGGTCTATCTAAAAAAAAAAACATAACTGCAAAAAATTGAATTTTTCAACACTCATCAAACATATATTTGGGCTTTATGGGAAGAAACTTGGAAACAAAGGATTGCACATAATGGGCTGAAAGTAATGTAGTTTGTCTCACATAATTCACTGGGACTTAAAGTCAAATTCTGATACTGTAACTCATACATTTGATTTTGTGGGGAGTTTCATTCATAATCAAAAGTACTGATAAGGGGAATCTACCCAATTTACAGCTCAGGCAACCCTCCATCCTCTCCCACCCCACCCAGGGTTCTCCCTTAAAGGCAAGGTTCACCCTGATGTCACATTGGTTTTAATAAAAACAGAACAATGACAGACACAAATTCATAAAAGTTTGGCGAAAATCCACCAAAGAATAACAGAGTTATGAAGTTTCAAAGTTTTAGTTTTGTGACGTCACACGCGAGCAGCTCCCCATATGTCATGTAATATAAATTCCATAAATTGTCATTTTTTTAATGGTTCATGATAAATGAATTTTTATTTTTTTTTATACAAGCCTGTATGAAATACGGTAATGTTTCTGATAATATATGAAAGCACATGTAAAATCATTTTCAAATTTCTGAGAAAATGGCACTTTATGGAATTTATATCACATGACATACATGTATGAGGAGCTGCTCTCATGTGACGTCATAAATTTAAAGCTTTGAAACTTCATAACTCTGTTATTCTTTGGTGGATTTTTGCCAAACCTTCGTTAATATGTTTCTCTCATTTGTCTACTTTTATTAAAACCAACTTGATGTGAGGGTGAACTCTGCCTTTAAAGGGAGAAGGCGCCGGCAACTAACAGGCATAAGTTAAGAAAACAGTTGAGTTCTTGCCAACCAATCAGATCGCACATACACATTGCTGAAACTGACCAAGCATGACCGATGCATGCCACCTGACGTGTGTTAGTCACGCCGTAGTAATGTATGCTCTGTTTGAATCGATAAGCTCCTCCCCCCTGACTGTTTCTGCAAGTTTTATCTTAAGATAAGGCTTGCAAACACATAAAATAAACACAAATTAACTAATTTATAGGGCCTTGCTGAGTGTGAGTGTCACACAGTAGCCCTTATTTAGGCTGTCTTTATCACCATATACCATAATTCTCACAATACTCTCAATGCCTCTTTATTTCTTAACTTATGTCTGTTAGTTGCTGGCGCCTTCTCCCTTTAAGCTTTTCTTTTCAGGCGGCTAAATTGACACATCAGATGGACTTCTTCCACAGGCTTGTGTGTTGTGGAATCTGATTTTTTGGTGGCCAATACGAGATTTCTAGTGGCCAAATGAAATTTTAGGTGGCCATTGGCACCCAGGCCACCCAGAAAAAAATTCATTCTCATTAAAGATCGTGTCATTGATTTGCATGTCAAAAAACATCTAAATGAATGAAATTATCTGAAATCATATCCAATGTGAAGATTAATATAAATAAACACCTCTCATACATGTAGAGACTTGGGGTAAAATATTGAGTTTCGGTGAAAATCTGGACGGTTAAAGTTTAACTTCATCCTTTTTCAAACGACTCTGAAGTCTTTTCAAAAAAAATCTGTCACGTCGACGTGGCCATTCCAAAATTGTCCGATCAGCCGTTAGCCAAAGGTCGCGCGGAGGTTAGCCGTTTAACCAATCAGTGCGCTCCGCTGGTCTTGCGACGGTACACATAACCGCGATTTGCAGTTTGAGCAAAATTGAAACTCATGGAAAGAACAACATTCTGGTAACATGTCGTTATTAAATTTTCTCATAAAACAACAAATTCATGACGTATGGATCTCAAACTTTGAACACACCATTTGTAAGTACTAAACTACCGTTTGGTATTGATAATGAAGGGAAGTAATGGACTTGCACATCCCCGACACAATCTTTAAATGACCGCTAGGAATGAGACTAGCACACATTTAACGCACCCTCATGCATGTCTGCAGATGCCAATGCCATGCCAAGTCCGTGATGATGGGACCTTGTACACACCAATGTCATTACGAAAATTAGTTTGTTATACCATCACCACTGCATGAACAGTATTAGCCAGGATGGGAAAACTAAGTGGGTAGGCCCTCTGGTATTATGTTAATGTGTATTAAGTCTGTTGGGGGACCTTCAATGTGCAGTACATACAGCTGCTGTATGACGGACTGCAATTTGGTGTGCAAGTGTAAATATATGGGACATTATAGTTCATGGCTATCTTGATTTAACAATAAATAACCAGCCCTGACCTTTGAACTCAATAAAACAGAAATTGCTGGTACTGTACTACTGCCAATGCTATATGATGGAATACATTTTTTTTCTAGAATGAATTTATGATTAATAATCTAATCAACATACAGCATCAAAAATATCAAAATGTAAAGCGTAATTTTAACCCTGCACACCTTTGTGAAAACCACACCCCCACCCCCCCCTCTAAAAATATATCTATAAATATGTATTCATTATTTTTCCTTAATGAGACATATTATTTTCTTCCCTACTGGGACATTAGACAATCTGCCCCTTTCAACTTTACAGCATGAAACTGATGACAATAATTTATAATATTGAAGACCAAGATATAAAATTCTATTTTTTTTACTTATTATATAAAGTTTACTTGACATGTTTTAAATATTTTCCCTTTTATAATTTATTTTCTTTAATATGACTTTTACAATTTGTGCATTAACCCGTTGGAGATTAAGTACGAGTTAAATCGTGTTGGAGTCTATGGAAAATATGTGTTATAGTAAAATCAAATCGTCCCCAACGGGTTAAAGGATAAATGCATGATGACCCCATGTGTCTTAATGAGAAGCTGTATGATTTTCCCCACTCCTGCAGAAAGCACACACAACCAATAATGAAAGGAAGAAAGAAAGATATTAAATCAAATGAATACATTTGATCAATAAAAATGCTTAAAATAAAAGCAAAATACAATACATGTATGGCCTATATTTTGGACCATGCTAATATGAATATTGAATACCAGTACTCCTAGGCATACACTTAAGTAGTCAATAGGCTATAAGTGCACACAATTTAAAGAACAATCCATAAAGGCCAACCATCTCTTCTCACCCCCTCAGTCCACCCCCCCCCCCAAAAAAAAAAATCAAGAACAGTCATAAATACCTGTATGCACGGCTGCACCTGTTTAATCTTTTAATTGACAGGTTAATTTAAACAAGTCCATTAGTAAATCAGTCAAACAAGTTTAATCAATATTTTCCACCCTAAAGCTTTCCTATTGAAGCTCCCCCACAGTGCATTGAACAAGCATTCATTATCAAAGTATGACATTGATCCAGTAAACATGCACATTACACATGTACATGTAGTACCTGGCTGAAAATTTTCTATCATTAATATTTAGAGTGGTAATGTTGGTTCAGCGTTTTAGATACGGGCATTATAAATATCACATGCAGGGTAGGAATTAATTTTTATTTTTTACGGGCGATTTTTAGAAGAGCCTTGGGGCTATTTTTGAATTTTGGGGGGCTATTTTGCTACCACTTGGGCTACTTTTTCGTTGCACATCAGAATTTGAAGAATGCAATGAAAGATTGCCAATGTTTTTAGCCAGTGCTTCATCCATAAAAGCAACCATTTAATTCATTTTTGTTTAAATGCCGTAATAAAAAATAAATGTGAAATTTTTCGTAGCAAATATGAGGGCGATTCTGAAGAAAATGGTCACCCCAAAGAATTGGGTTTTGGGGATTTTAGGGGGCGATTTGGGCTTTGCCAAGGGCTAAATCGCCCATCGCCCTGGGTTATTTCCTACGCTGATCACATGATAATTTTGCAAAGGTTGTAAATTGTATTTGTCTGTATAAATAAATACCAATATTGAATTCCACTGGTTGGTGGAATTTCTGGAGTACAAAGGACAAAACTAAAAATTGAGTTAAAGTTTTAGGGCTTTCTACCTTAAATATACATACATGTAGATATCACACTTAATTTTCACATGCAAGATCTTTTCAGTACTTGTTCAATGATATAAATATAAATACACTTTAATAGGTCCATTTTGTGCCCAAACCGAAATAGTATCATTGTCCTTCACTGCTCTGCTACACGTACAGTAGCAAGCTCATGATATGAGATTTGTTATATTGTTACATAAATGTACGACTTTCCAGTTTCCAGTATTTTCCATGGTTTTCTACCAAAAATCAATTCATAATAAATGTGGTACGGTGGAGTTTTGCGCATGGTGCATAATGCATTAACCAGATCATAATTTGCATCATACATAGCAATATTATGTAGAATTGTAAATCAGCTGAAATAATACAGAATTCTTGTCATTTTGCTGACATTCTCTGCTCACCGGTTTTTGCTTGCAATGAGCTCCTATACAATCAATTCCCCACTTGATTGATAAAATAAATCGGTTTACTTGCATACATGTATTTAGAGTTTCAGACACAATGTTAAAGTTTCAGACACAATGTTAAAGTTCAAACACAAAAATTAATAAGGACCATTATGTTTTATTCCCTGCTTCTTTGTGAACCGGGTCAACCTTGGTATTCACTAGGCCTGGGACAAAAAATCGATTAATCGAATTAATCAATTACCTTTTTGCCGATTGGTATTCGAATGCCACTTTAAAATTAATCGATTAATCGTCGGGTGACGAATAGTTAAAATGCCTTAGTTGAAATTCAAATACAGTAACTTAGTTATCTTAAAAAAGAAAATAAAACTAATTTACATATCAATGTTCAAGGCAAGGGATACATTTTAAGCATGTTCGGAACCCAAATATATCATTTTCAAACCAAAAACAACGACCAGGAACAGTGGATTTCCAAATGGCGACACACAGATACAGCCATCCGAGTCCATTACTGTACCATCACCGCGACATTGCGGTGGAAAATATATATTTGCCGACGCAAAAAGAAGAGTTGAAATGTCGGTTTTGAAAAACAGAAATGACAAAATACCGTCAATTTTTACATATTCTTTCCTTTGCTGACGTTACTTTTTCCGAAAATTGCTGTCACGCATTCTAAAACTTGATTCTTCTACGGCTATTGGAAGTTTATCGTACACAGTCGCCATCTTGGTTAACCAAAATATCCGTTTACCCAAATATCCATGTATCCGTTTCCCACACTGTGGCAGTGTGGATATGCGGATATTTGGGTAAACGGATATTTTGCTTAACCAAAATGGCAGCGCGCTCGCGCAAGGTGGGTAGCGATCTTGATGCATGAAAGAATTCTATATTTGAACAACAAATGTTGGATTTTTAATGTGCCACGGGGGTAAAACAACCATCTTCGTTTTGTGGCTGTTATGTTGTTCATTCTCAACTTTTCATCTGCTAACCTGCTAACAGATAGATTCTAATTGTTAGTCATTTTGTCCTTAGTCCCATGTACTTGTTTTCCATATGTTACTTGTTATTTTTTTTGTATTCTGACTAATCGAATAATTTGATTAATTCGATTACATTTCCAGTCAACTAATCGATTATCAAAATCGATATTCGACCCAGGCCTACAGCAAACACTCACCTTTCTTCTGGAGAAAGGCCCTTTTCTGAGACAATGGACTGGATCTCACTTGAGGGTTGAGGAGGAATTTCATGGCTGTATCAATCTGAAGAGAAAATATTATGATATGTTATTAAAATTATGACATTAAAGACACAGGCTAACATTGTGGAGCTTCAAATAAAAAAAAACTGTCAAACTTTACTATCTGAGCTACATACATGTAGTAGTGTTTAAATGCACAAATAAACACACTAGAATACAAAAGTTTGGATATTTATGCTTCCACTGGCAAGATATGAATGAATAAACAATCAGTACTTGATCCGAGTACAAAATAGCCTAGATCTACACGCAGTAAGTCTATGGGAGGAAATGGTCAGGTGAATCCGGTCAACTTACGATTTTCACTTTTTTGAAGTACTAAATAATGATTTTGAATTACAATTTTTCCAGGGCTTCATTTTTAGACCTTATCACAGAAAATTGAAGCATGGAGGATTATGTAGCTCACATGTTTTAAAACTGTGTTCAACATTAGCCTGTGGCTTTAATATGTCATTGAATGTATTATGCAAAAAATTTAAACATATTACGGGGGGTATACATACTACGCATTCACTGAAATAATGACAACATATCAAAAGAGCCACAAATGGTTTCAAGTTACATCTACCAAACTCCTTACCATTTTTTCTCGAGGTGGCTCTTTCTCAGGAGCAGCTGGGATACTGGGTTCTTCCATCTTCTGTTTAACAAGAAAAGAAGATAGAAAAATAATAATTGCCAGTCAGAATTCTCCCAAATGGGATATCAAATTTGGGGTCCACACAGGAGATTCTCTCCCAAATGGGAGAACACTTTTCTACAAAGCCTTGTGCCGGCTTAGGGGTACATTTGCCGGTGATAAGAATATGACCATTGGATTCCTCGGCTCAAATTACCCTATTTCACCGTCTACTTCAAAATTTCACTGTCTACCACTTTAGTAATTGACGATTTAGTCTTTTCTTTAGTCTCCTGCATAGATTTACATGGTATTGGATGCCATTGATTTTGCACAGGATATTTTGAACATAATTTATGTTAAATTAATTACATGATAATGAAGGTGTTTGTCACAAGTGTTGATACCATTGTAATCCTGAAACTGTGACTCAAATGTTAGTGTAAAAAATTGCCAAATTATCCAAGAATTTATTATTAATTAAAAAGATATTCAGATATCAGATTTGTGTACAAAACGTATGTAAAACTCAGTTCCTGTGTCATTTGTAATTCATCTCAAAATTCCAAACTGATGTTGATTATCATTTTACATGAAAATTTGATATTGTTGTCCAACCAGGCAGTACCTCAATTAAGTTAAAGTACAATGGAAATCTGAATTAATCTAGACTAATTAGTTAAATTAACTATTCATTGTTCCATTCCTCAGTACTTTTCAACGTGATAATTTTGTGGAAGTGATTGAGTTAAATTTGCCTGTTTATCACACTGAATTCTCCCAAATGGGAGAGCACTTTCAACATAAACACAGATTGCCAAAAATATTCTCCCAAATGGGAGAGCACTTTCAACATAAACACAGATTGCCAAAAATATTCTCCCAAATGGGAGAGTGCTCTCCCATCTGGGAGAAAATCTCCCAAGTTGAGCGTGCGCCCCTACTGTCGTGGCTTTCAAATGATGACCAATGCAATGGCAGAGTTTTCCATCTGGTTCTCCTAGTATATCTGTGCATACAGCTCTGCGGAACAACTGCAGAATACCCCGCCACACACCAGCTTGTTATTTTGTCGGCCAACGGCCAACGGAGTTGCAACGCCGATAGCAATAAAGTTTAGTGTCATATCGGCATCGAACCAACAAACCAACGAACGAATTATCGGAGTATTCGTTTCTGGTCTGGGCGTAGGGAATTTGACCAACGGACCAACGGACCAACTGATCTGGGCGTAGGGAATTTGACCAACAGACCAACGAACCAACGCAGTCCTGAGTTGGCGTAAGGAATTTGACCAACGAACCAACGCAGTTGGCGTAGCCGTAGGGGAATTGACCAACGCACCAACAGACTTACCCTAAACCCTAAACAATAAACACCCTAACCCTAACGTAGCCGTAGGGAATTTGACAAACGCACCAACGGACTAACCCTAACCCTAAACAATAAACACCCTAACCCTACCCCTACCCTAAACCTAGCCCTAAACACCCTAACCCCAACCCCCAAACACCCTAACCCTAACCCTAAACACACTAACCCTAACCCTTAACACCCTAACACTAACCCTAAACACCCTAACCCTAAACACCCTAACCCTAACACTAACCCTAAACACCCTAACCCCAAACCCTAAACACCCTAACCCTAACACTTACCCTAACCCTAAACACCCTAACCCTAAGTAACCCTAACACACTAACCCTAACCCTGGTCGTAGGGAATTTGACCATTGAACCAATGCAGTTGGCGTAGGGAATTTGACCAATGAACCAACGCACTTGGCATAGGGAATTTGACCAACGAACCAACGCAGTTGGCGTAGGGAATTTGACCAACGAACCAACGCAGTTGGCGTAGGGAATTTGACCAACGAACCAACTCAGTTGGCGTAGAGAATTTGACCAACGGACCAACGCAGTTAGCGTAAGAAATTTGACCAACGCACCAACATACCAACCCTAACCCTAACCCACCCACGATGTGTGACGGAATAAAGGAAAATATTAAGAATAATTGCCGATAAAATAGTGCCCAGCCGGGTGCCCAGCCAACCGACCAACAAAGTCAAATATGCAAATTAGATTGACGCGCCAACCAGATATCAAACGAAGACAAATAATGTTCGATCTTCGGACTGTCTCTATTTAGGCCCTACCACACATGGGGACAA
>JZLH01S0040424.1:4626-15371 GCA_001188425.1 Eucidaris tribuloides
CACTAATGAAAAGGTCGAGTAAACTATCTAATGATCCTGGATGTCTTTTGAGTTACTGACTAGTGAAAAGCTACGCTACATATCTTTATTTTTTTTCATTATTATTATCATTATTATCATTCTTCTTCTTCTTTTTCTTCTTCTTTTTCTCCTTCTTCTTCTTCTTCTTCTTCTTCTTCTTCTTCTTCTTCTTCTTCTTACTATAATTATTATTATTATTATTATTATTATTATTATTATTATTATTATTATTATTATTATTATTATTATTATTATTATTATTATTATCATTATTATTATTATTATTATTATTATTATTATCATTATTATTATTATTATTATTAGACTTCATCCACGCCACCTACACAACCACCACCACAACCACTAATAATATAGTACAAAAATAATAACTAATAGAAACAGGCAATGTCAATAGATCGCATGTTCTATATCTATGGACACAGCAAGAATGAATTGTGTTCTATATTATATTTCGCTATTATTACTACTTTTTGAATTCCCAATGGACTTCGGGTCTGGACGTGCTACATGTAGATAATGGCCTGAAAGTAATGAATTGCAAACACAATATCCACCAGTCCACGAATATACTGTAGAACGCATAGTGTAACTAACGGTGACATGTTTTTACCTGGCAAATGTCGCAAACATCGAGCTTAACGGAAATTAAGTTGGCGGTGCAAATAATCCATACTCAATACCGGGTCATTTTCCCCGAACGTGTGCATAATATTGTATGCATTGTTCTTAAAAGTGATATGATAATGAAATAATGATATAGGTGGACCACGACTTACACTGCTCAGATAAAGCTTAAAGCCAAGGTATAGTTTTGGTAAATATATAAAAAGAAATGAATTTTTGCTATAGTTTTTTTTTGGGGGGGGGGTTGGGGGGGGATTGTTACACCTATGATTGATCAATGCCCTGAAAATTGACCCTCAGAAACTCTTCCGTTTTTTTGAGAAATTATTCAAAATGTAAAATGTCGTCCCCCCTCCGCCCCCATTTACCATGGGTAATGTACATATATCTATATGTGCTCCAATAATTTAAACAATCAAAATTTGTCACTATCAACAATTTCCCGTATAGGTTTTATTGTTTTTTTTTGTTATTGATTTCTGGGGTGACAAAAAATATTTTAAATATAAAAAAATGGTAAAAAAATGTCTGATCAACCAGAACTCTACTTGTGCTTTAATGAATTTTCATGCCTATTGTCTATTTGATTGATCGATCCAATTGTGTCTCATAAGCCGTAGCTATAGACACGTTTCCTATCTAATAAGTATTACCATCACCATTACTGTCCACCGCCGCCATCAAAATCAAATTTTCATTTTTATGTTATCCTATTATTTGGAGACGGGGATTCATAATTACAGGGATGTGTTTCAAGCAATACAAAACAACCACATGAAGGGTGACCTCACATAAGCATACTACTACTACTACTACTACTACTACTACTACTACTACTACTACTACTACTACTACTACTACTACTACTACCACCACTACTATTACTACTACTTCCACTTTAGTCGCAGTAAATTTACTGCGTCTGTACTGTCTACTTCTACCCTATAGGTATAATACTTTGTCCGGGAGAATATCAAACAGGTGAAAAAAATGCTTGCGCCAGCAGCGGTATTCATTTTCAAAATTCTCCCAAATTAAGTCAAAGATTGCCTGAGGGGGAAAGGCAGTAAGATGGGCTATGGGAAAGCCAGAGAGTGAACGAAAAAGAAGGGTCACTCTCTCTCCTCAACCCCCCCCCCCCAAAAAAAAAGGTGAGAGGATTGCATTGAGAGGAAGGAAAGGTAGGTGATTTGAAGCAATAGATTAAGGGCAGATGAGGAATCACGGAATGATGATGATTTGATAATAATGATGATGATGATATCGATGATAATGATAATGATAATGATAACGATGGGAGCATATCTCAACATTACTTCCTTTTGAAGCGTCCTTGTGACCGAATGTCCCGTTTCTTCATTTAAAAAAAAAGACTAGATTAAATAAATCAATTAATGTAAATGATGACAATAAAGACAATGACAACTCTGTCAGACTAACCTTACCGCAAATTATACTTGACTGTTTGTCGTCGTCAAGTTCATTGGTAATTCCAACTTCTAGTGAGGCAATGAAGAATTAATGGTTGTCAGCCCGGAAAAAAATAATTATGATTTAGCTTCACTGTAGCTAGTGTGAATACCTGGCTTGACTTGTACACGGCGTAATAGCTTGACAGTATCGATGAAACGATGATAATTCAAAGATGACGGCGTGGGAGCATGCAACATTATAACGACATGATTCGAACAGGCTATTATCCTCAGAAACGCTAACATTAATAATAATAATTAGGGCAATGCTATTTCAAGGTCGGAATCAACACTGTTTCGTTATATTTTATCAAAAGAACCGTGAGCTTTTAACAATGTCAGATGACTATCGCTTCAAGATAGTTTTAAAGCTTAATACGATCTCTGGTTAGGCTTTATTAAATCACAAATGAAATATAAATTTAGATGGCATTTTGCGTTCTAATATAAATTTTTGTGAATAACATTTTCACGATGCAACAGAAGGGGAAAAAGTGGCCGGCGTTTATTTTTTTTTCAGTTCAGCAAAGAACAGGTAGATTTAATTTCTTCATTGACTACCTAAATCTATTTCGACTGATGATTAAATCAATCAATTGTTTCTCAATGTCTATGTACAACGTTTTTATGATTTTGTGTGAGGTCAATGTATTCTTCGTTCAATCGGTGAATTTTGATGTTTTAACTATATTTCATATAGTGAACAAAATAATAATGTTCGTTCAACTGAACGTTCACCATGTTCTTTACTCGCATCGGATCATTACATACTGCATGTATTTTATCAAACAGTGAATCGTACGTATTCTGCAATGTATGAGAAAACTTAAAGTTATCTTATTTAGAGATGGACAAATTTCTGGTTCTTCGATTTTTGTGATTAACAAAACTATATCCTGTTCTACTGGCAATAAAAACAAATCAACATATGCAATATATATAGCGAAAGGCTATTTAGATAACGATTAAATGGAAACTGACATTATTTTGTTTCAGAACCCAACTATAAGCATTTGAAATATTTAATAGTTTTCCGATCAGCCAATGGCCCCATATCCTTTGTTAGACATCCGGCCTCCTTGTATTATTCAATCATGTCAATAGCATTCCTGTATTTAGGGCAGTTTTGTTTTTAATAATTTAGACAGGCCAGTTTCCATTTACACGAACAAGAAAGAAAACGGAGAAGAACAACATTAATTATGGTAATGATGACACCGATGATTATAAAAAAATAATGACGACGATGATCGATGATGATGATGACGACGACGGCGATGATGATAGTACCTCTGGTTTCTACTCTTTTTTCAAACAAGAATATAAACTTTAGTTTACCGGGTAATGTACAAACGTATCGTTGATCGATGTGTTGCATAGCAGGAAGATGGTCTGGCCATGGGACGACATCACCTGTTAAGTATTTAGTTACCATAGCAACCGTCTCACCATTTTCCAAGGTGGTCGTAGCACAACTGGAGGGCAGAAGATGCGGACAGTTTGGGCCGAGGGAAGGTGATATTCCACCCTGGGCTGGGTTCAATATTGACAGCAATATTCGGACATTAGTATGACGATCACATTCAGACTTATATGGCATGGCGAAATACCAGAATGTGCTCCCAATTTTACAATTCTGAAAGCTGATTCAAAAAGGGATCTAGGGACTTTTGTTGAGAAATAAGTCTTTCTTTGCCCGAGTTTTACAGGCTTCTATAAGTGTATGGGAAAATTGAACTAAAACAATGTTTCGTTTTCGTTTTTGCGTACCGTTATCAAATTCATCCCAAAGCTTACTGTATAGCCGATGTGATGTAAATCTATTTTCTTTTAAAGTAGTTTTGACACTTTTTACATTTGAATTATTCAGTTGTTGTATTTATAACAAAGTTTATTTTCCCCATAACCAAAGGGGTATGAAATAAAAAGTAGTCCTTATTCAAAGTTGGCATGCAGAGGTGCATAAATACATCAGATACCCGGGTAAGCATAATGTACGGCTACACTGCAAAAACTCATACACAAACCCTCTCATTGTCAAAACTCTTGGAATTAAACGCAGAGAATCTCATTTGCGTGCCTTCAAATCATTCTGTAAGTACACGGGCGTATAGAAGAAAACTCCATCTTGGAATCTTTGGCGAAATACAGAAGCTATGAAGCCCAGTGTTAGTGATATTTTACTGACCGTTAGAATCTGATTCGAATTCTTGTCTCATAGAGACAAAATTTCTTAGCATAAAACGTACACAAAACCGTGGTGGTTTTTGAGCATTTTTTTCTTCAAATTCTAGGTAATTACTGATCCTCAGATTTCCGATGAATAGCCTAACGGCATGATTGATCTTTTCTCGTATTGCAGGGATGAGATTCCCTGCTTTTTAAGATAATATTCTTTATGTTTGATATAATTTCTTTATTGTTTAAAAAACACCCATGGTGGCGAAATTGTACACCTCATCAGGTATGTATAGTGGGCAACGCACTCAGTGCTAAATTAAACACCCAGTGTAGGTAAATTCTTCATGTAGATAATCATCAGGTAAAAACTATAATCATATACGTTATGAAACACAAACATAACAGTTACCTGGTAACAGTACGAAGATAAAAAAAAAATGCTAACGAATTTATCCACTCACCATGACAAAGAATTGCAAGGATTACCACGAATCGTGCAGTGGCAAACATAATGCATCGTTATACAAAAATGTTATGAGATCGCAGAGATATCAGTAACGCCACTAGCAGTGGCATTTATTGTATTGTGGCCAGCACAGAATCATTGCAAAAACTAGCATCACACGAGCGTGCTTTTTTCCCCTTTAGTCGATCAATCGAGCGCGTAACATTGCAATCACGTGATGCTGTAGCAGAGGTTATAAGATTCAATAAGGTATGATCGATGGAAAGAAAACTATTCTAACATAAAACAGCGTCTCCCTAGACGGAATAATTTTGTTTTACACGACTGTTTTGATGATCGACTGCAGTGCCCTGTTTTGAATTACTGATAGTCCTTTTTTATTTCAGAATACAATCAATAACAGTACACCAGAATAATTTATAAAATCATCCAAATTTTGGAAAACACACAACATGACGTTCGATTTTTTTTTATTAAGAACACTCAGGTGATCATCAAAATAGGCCGCTTCGGTAATTAATGCAAAATATATGCATAACTTTCTGACAAAGGCTGCTCTTGACAACCTGATAACTGGATTTAGGCTTGCTGAGTAAAGCAGCAACTGATATATGCAGGTTCCATTATTTAGGGGAGGTGTCATGGCTCAGTGGATAAGGCTTCGGTTTCCCAACCTAGAGGTCCGTGGTTCGCATCCGTGCCGAGCCATGGCGTTGTGTTTGGGTAAGACACTTTATCCCCATTACCTCGTCCCTCGGATAGGACGTAAAGCCGGAGGTCCCGTGTGAGACAGAAACACCTCAGCACGTAAAAGAACCCACACACTTCATCGAAAAGAGAAGGTGTTGTGGTCACATATCCATATGCAAAAACTACCGGGACTGGATGCCTGAGGGTAAAGTGATTAAGTTCGCTTTTCTATCCCTGTCATGACAAAGCAATGATAATGATAAACGTGTGCACAGAAAAAAAATAGCTCCTCACGAGGCTGAAGAAGAAAAAATATTCATGAATTTATATCATCATCGAAGCTGTCCATCTATTGAATAGCAATGTTACGTAAGAGTGAAAACAACATGGCGTTCAAATCATAGTTACTCTGCATCAAAGCAGGATCTAACTAAGCAAACGCTGATCTACATAGAGTCTGACTTCAGACGATTACATAAACCACCATATTATGATAGGAAAACTATTATCTTCAGTCCACAGTTGGGACTAAGACTGGTGTCTTGAATTATTTCCTATGCTGCTGGGGCCCCGAGAGAAGATGTCTCCAGCTATGGAATCGAGACTAATCTTTGCGTTATGCAGTAATTTTGGATTTTAATCAAATCTGTCCAAATGTTTAAATCTATTCTAGTTCCTGGTTTATGGCGGATGTTAGGGTTAGTGTTCTGAAGAAGTCCAAAGTTCGGCATTCCCCAGTAGCGCGCTTAGTCTAACAGACTGAACAGATAACGAATTTATCAGACCTAAGCAAAGAGTACCAGATAGATGTCAGTAATTAAGCGTCGAAATGGGCGGATCGCATGAAATTGACACCTACTTGACAGCAATGCAATCCTACAGCTAAATCAGCCAGTCGGCGAATATTTTTAGAATCGAAAGGTTTATGCACTTGACATCCGTAAATTGGGAAGGTTATAGCAGAATTGTTAATCGTGTGTGACACTACAAACAACAACAACAACAACAACAACGACAACAGTACCAGCAACCGCAACAACAACAACAAACGTGTTAGCATGAATTATGAGAGTTCTAAAGAGACCATTGCGGCGGACCAGTCGAGGGTATTTCTATGGTGCACTCCCCGATCTCGATCGACAATTCTGACAAAGTGTCTGAGCTACGTCCCAGATTGTGAGGTATTTTTCGAGCCCTACTGCTACTGTTACTACGCCGCCGGGCTGCATTTGAAGGGTTTCACGAAGGACAATTCGGCCAAGTACGAGTGTTTGGACGAATGTGATTGGAGGAGAGTTGCCGAGCTGATATGCGAAGAAGATGGAATCAAAGATAGAGTGAATACAGATATGATGAGGTACTTAAGCGTCACATTCCCGCTGGCATATGATTTTTGTTTTTGTTTTTGTTATGTTACAGGTATTTTGGAGTCGGGGTTACGCACTTATTTAAGTAAAGGGTATAATTCTGTTAAATAATCCTTACACCTGCCAGATATATGTTTGTGTTAAATGTAAAATCTGATAAAAGATAGCACACTTGAGTACACGTCGTGCGCTTTACATGATTTAACATTCAAAGAAATATGTGGCTATCTTTTTAGATTTGCTTATTCAAGATATAAAACTGTCTTGATCCTGTTGCTCATACTTAAACTGAAGAAATAATTTGGACTATTGTATTAGAGTTAAAATTATTCCACATCTTGCACTCGGAAAAGTAATTCCTCCCCAAGTATGATAATCGCACACAAAGTCAAGCTACCAATTTCGTGAGCACCAATACAAGTAGTAATATCTCATGCAAGGCATAATCTCCTACACTAGACTATTATCACCTCTTGGTATATGTTAAATTTGCTGATAGAGAGCGTGTTTATGTGCTAAGACGTAGTCTACGTTGTGACATCTTTTGGACTCAAATGACATGTTACAAGGGCGTAGGCAAGGGGTGCACTGGGTGCACGTGCACCCCCCCCCCCCCACTCCCGGAGAGCCATAGGAGTTCCACCCTAATAGCAAAAAAGAAAAGAAAAAAAAGTAAAATATAAGAAAGAAACAAAAAAGAAACAAAAACAAACAACAACAACAATGGTGTAGGCTGGGGCTGCACCCCCCCCCCCCTCGCTGAAGCAGAGGAGTTCTGCCCCTGGCAAGCAAAAAGCATCACCTTTTCTGTTTTCAACGCCTGATTTTCTCAATTTTAGTTCCACCTCCCTCAGATGTATACCTCCCCGTTCCACCTCTCCAAGATGTGCACCTCCCCATGCCCAAACCAGCCTACGCCCTTGTGTTAACGCTT
Source organism: Eucidaris tribuloides (assembly GCA_001188425.1). Lineage (NCBI taxonomy): Eukaryota > Metazoa > Echinodermata > Echinoidea > Cidaroida > Cidaridae > Eucidaris > Eucidaris tribuloides. The sequence continues at coordinate 12,403 of JZLH01S0040424.1, forward strand.
TATCCAACAGCGGGTGCTCGTCGCAATTGAATATATAGATTACGTAATGTTGCATTCTATTAGACACAAAAGGGTGTTTAAACCAGGGGTTGTCGCAACTCTATTTGTAATTAAGTAGTACGGGAGCAGATTCTGAAAAACGGCCTGGAAAGTGAGTTTCGTGCAACCCACTTTACATCTCAATTCTGACCCGATAGGATGGTAGAATAGACCCTATAGAACAATCCTAGGTACTGTGTATAGTCAAATTGTGGTATCACTTAAAAGATATAGGCCTTTGAATTTAAAGGAACACATCACCAGAAATATCGAAAATAAAGAATTTATCTCTAAATAATTTGTTATATCTTGAGCTATTCGTGGTGAAATCTCTCAAAAATGATATCAAACATTAGAATCAACCTCTACTTCCAGTTGCATGATATATATTGTGTACATGACCCCCTTGCTGACCTCATATTAAAGGTAAAAAGTATATACGTCACATTATACAGGATGGCCAAGAGAGAATGCAACACCTGTTATTGTTAATTTCTTCAACGTCATCGGCAGAATGGTCTTGATGTGTAAATCATCAGTTAGAACATTTTTTTTCCAACAAAATGATACCCTGTTCATTGATTTTGAGTAAGGCGTTTGGATCCTAGGACCATTTTTCTGAGCCAATGTTGATTTCCCAAAATGCGACTCCCAGTCATCAAAACGCCGAGATATTTTCTCAATGCGACTTGCCATGTTGAGCAGACAAAGGACATAATACCCTTCTATTGTCATTCAGATTTATTCTAGCTATTCTTATTCTATCGCACGCCTGCCTGAGGCAAGAATATATCGGTGTCCCTCGTAGTCCAGCGGCTAAGCTCCATTTTTTGGCCGAATTGTGCACTTTTTGATAAAAGCAACAAACTTTCCATATGTTTAGTACATGGCAAAAGATTAGATTTAAAAGGGGGAGCCCAGTCCAATTATCCCCCTTGGGGCCACAATAGGTCAATGAACTTTTTTTGCTAAAATTACTATGTGGGTTGAATAAATTGAAGATAGATTTTTAAAGAAACCTTCTTTTACCGCAAATATGATTTCATATTAAAGATTATTAAATTTTCTACAAGATGAAGCCACATTTAATTGGATATGACGCAATGTTTGGGGTGGTTTTGGGTCAAAAACAACATTTTTAATCAATTTTTGTGAAACTTTGAATTTACATATATGCATATTTCGCCATTATTTTTAAAAATATTATCTCAAAAGAATTCAAACTTTCTAAAAAAAACTGTCTTTGACTATTGTCAATATTGTGTGAAAATTACAAGTTAATTACATATTTACAGCAAAAGTTGTCACGCGTCAAAGTTCGTTAAGTAGTATCAGCCAGGACGGCATTTTGTACGCACAGTTCAAGCAGGCCAGGTAATATGCAACAATGCGCATTGGGTTTGCAGGTTTGCAGCGCACTTTGTGTACATCTCTGCATCGATTCAGAATATGGGTATAATTTATCTGTGGAACCTGGTTTACTCTGTTGATTTTAATTCGATTTTGCCTTGTTTGTGATCCAACACACAGGTACACCTGTGTTGAGTCATTAAAATTACAACATTATACAAGCGATAGATGAATAAATTGTAGAGCTGCTAAGCTGGTATAAATTGAGCACTTTTCGATCAAACATTTTCCAGGAATGAAGTATATCACATAAAGAGTTATTTTCCAACTCGGCGTACTTTTTAGATTTGACTCCTGTTGACCCTTAGGGGTCAAAGATTAATTTATTGTAAAATGGTGTATGTGCAGTTGTATTTACAGTCTTAATGGTGACAGTTGAAATAGCTTACAATTGATATTCTACATTCTTAGGTCTCTTAACTCTTAACAATCCATTAAATTATATGTGATAAGTGTGATAAAGTGCTTTCATTCATTCATTCATTCGTTCATTCATTCATTCACTCACTCAACCAGATAAATACAATATTACAACCAATTAATCATATAATTGATAAAAAAAAACATTAAATATGGCTTGGAACCGCTGAAAAAATGGATGCTTATTGAAATGGGGTCAAATCATACAATTAGAATCAAAGAATGAAATTTACATCCTGTCAATTTTGGTGGTTGTATGATAAGATACAAGTGCTGTAAAATACATTTCTGAATTCAATAAATACAGTCAAGGAGAACTCTTACACACATATACACACGTATGCACACACAGAGTCCTGATGAAACATATAGGTAAAGTAAAATCGCAATTTGATTGGAGTTTGAAAATAACTAACTAATCTAGTAGTATCTTTTTTTACAAAGTTTCGAAATATATATAAGATGGTTTTAATAATTATAACGATGCAGGTGTAGATGTTACTTGGACAATGAAAATGATGCTGCTGACGGGTAAAGTATGGGTGTACATTGGAATTAACTGTAAATATGTTACATTATTTTTTCAGGGAGAGCTTTTACCTGTACAGAATTTATAAAAATCAATGTATTTAAAATGATTAATTTAAAAAGAAATAGTAAAACCTTCAACTTTTTAAATAAAATGGTACTTGAAGAATGTATAAATGTAGTTTCATTGTCCTTTCGATAATTTATTAGATTTAAACCATGTGTATATATATACGAATTTAATCTCTTCGTTGAATGATGATATTAGAATATGGATATTTTGGTTGGAAATATAGCCACATGCATCAACAGCAAACAGGGAAAAGTTGTAAGATTTGAAGAATTTACAATATCAAACAAGGAACTCATTACCACAGGATATTGACATTTTATGTTGATATTAGTTTGCAGTTTTGTAATGAAATGAGGTAAAAGTGCAGCCGTTCAGGTAACAGTTTGATACGCATTTTAATAAAAGCTAAGAACTTACTGTTTTTTTTACAGAATAATAATTTATATCTGATAGAGATGCAACATATTAATTACTTGGATTTGACCTCTGATGAATTCAA
>JZLH01S0040456.1:15501-28338 GCA_001188425.1 Eucidaris tribuloides
ATTAACTTCCTTGCTTCTTCCTTCTTCTTCTCTTCTTCTCTCCTTCTTCTTCTTTTCCTTGTCCTGCCTTCTTCCTTAACACACACACACACACACACACACACACACACACACACACACACACACACACACACACACACACACACACACACACATGATGTCAACAAAGTTCAGGTGACCCTGTGTTAGTGCAAAATTAAGCATACATGTAGGCCCTTATGCATTTCCTCTGCAACAAAAACACGATGTCAAACTTTAAACAAAAGAAAACGCAACAATAATATCCCTAACTTTTCAGTAACAAGTATTGATGGAATGAAATCGGCTGCGTTCGTGGTGGACTCATCGAGCATCAAACTTCGATAAATCGTCACCTTACAAAGTAAGAACACTATTAAAAATACACTTCAGTGTAATCTGTTGTTCTCTTAACTCTAAAATAAAAGTTTGAGGAAAACTCATTTTCAATTTTTCATATTTTATTTCAACTTCCATGGTTTAGCCTGCATCCACACATAACCTTAAAAAATGTTTGCATGCTATTTATGCTTTAACTCATGTACCTTGTATTTGTATGACATTTATTTGTTTTGACCGATTTTTTTTGACGGGTCATAAATGATTGAGGCCTATATAAGATGTGACCACTTGTTACGTGAATTCCTCGGTAGGTACATCAATCTTTCAAGGACGTTTTTGTCTTGAATAGATATTCGACAGAGTGAACCTTGAACCTTGAAGTAGTAATCCCTGAAGCAGCTTTACCAAGCTAAACTGGGATGGGATGTGCAGTGATAGCAGGTGATGGTGCAGACAATAACAGGATGGTGTACTGTGAGATTGCTATTTACAAATAAAAACTAGTGAAGAAGTGCAAGTAAAATCATGCTCTTGTATCGGTTACAGCAGCCTGGAACCTACAGGAGGTGTCAACCCTCTGATGGTCTGAAGGGCAGTCTCCTGGAAAACAGCAGGTGTTGGGGCAGAAACTGCAGTGGCTGTTAACTGGTTCCAGATGCGGATTGTGCGGGGGTAGAAGGAGAACTTGAAGGAGTCAATTGTTGCTTGCGGAATGGAGAGCTTGAGGTTGTGGTCTCTTCTGCTCATGTATGGAGCATCAGTTATGAATTGTGGGAGACCGATGTTGACAAGTTGATACTGTATTTTGAAGAGCATGGTGCTTTGTGCCAGGAGACGTCGTGTGTGCAGTGGGTCCAGCTTAGCTAGCGGACAAGACCTGAAGTTGATGTATGTCTTCGGTAATCACGGCAGACAAAGCGGGCAGCTGTTTCTGCACCTGTTCTAGGCCATCCACGTACAGCACCTGAAGTGTAGGGGTTCCACGCTTCGGCACCATACTCCAGCTGCGGTCTAACCAATGCTATGTATGCTTTGGATTTTACCTCTTGGGAACATGGTGACAGAGTTCTCCTCAGTAGGCCAAGGGTTTTATTAGACTTGTTGCGTATGAGTTGACTGCGTATATCGAAGGTCCTTTGTCACAGTTACCCCGAGATACTTATATCTGTCAACTCTTGGTATTGTCTCGTTGGTGAGTATGTAGTAGTGCTGAAAGAAGCATTTCTTCCTTGTGATGGTGAGGGAGGCACATTTTTTGACATTGAAAGCCATAAGCCATTTTGCTGACCAGTCAGACAAAGTTTTGAGATCTTGCTGGAGGATGGATATGTCATCCCTGGACTGAATCTCTCTGTAGATGACACTGTCATCAGCAAAGAGGCGCATTGTAGATTTAATGTTGGTAGTGATGTCATTGATATACAGCAAAAAGAGGGCTGGTCCGATCACTGATCCTTGGGGCACCCCAGATGTTACAGGCATCCAAGATGATCGAGAACCATTGACAACAACTGCTTGCTGCCTGTTGGAAAGCAGTGACATCGTCCACTTGAGAGTGTTCCCTCTTATGCCGTAATACTTGAGTTTGGTCTGAAGATGGTTGTGAGGTACTCGGTCAAACGCTTTCTGGAAATCAAGGAAGATAACGTCTGTTTGACCTCTGCGTTGCAAGGTATGTGCCCAGTCGTGGGTTGCAGAGATAAGCTGAGTGGTGGTAGACAGTTTCTGCCGGAACCCATGTTGGTCGTCTATTAGGATGTTGTAGGCAGCTAAAAAGTGAAATATGGCTAAGAACTATGTGTTCCATTAGTTTACTGCAGATGCAGGTCAAAGAGATGGGTCTGTAGTTGCCTGGAGTACACTTGTCACCAGATTTATGAATGGGTGTTACCAGGGCGTACTCCCATTCTTTTGGAACGATGCCAGAGTTATTTGCTGAAATAAAAATCCCAGGGCAGGAGCAATCTCGTCCGCTACAAGCTTGAGGAGTCTCGGCGAAACTATCCGGGCCAGAAGCTTTGGATGGGTTGAGATTTGACAACTGCTTGGCTACACCTGGGCGATGGATATGTAAATGGCCGATGTCAGGATAGTGTGACTGATCTTCCATATGGGTGGAACAGTCCTGTTGATTTGTGAACACTGAGTGAAAGAAGGAATTTAAGCACTCTGCTTTGTGTATGTCAGTCATGTGCACACCTCTGTCAGATCTAAGAGATGGGATTCCCACATTCTCAACCCGGCAGTGCTTGACATAGCTAGACCAAAACACCTTAGGATTTTCTTGCAGACTATTCCCTATGATATTATTTATGTAGTCATGATGTGCTTGGTGAACAAGTTTGGAGACCATAGGCCTATTGCGGTACTGTCTAAAAGCCTTCCATCTTCCATCATGAACCAGTAAAGGTTCACCTAATATCTATTTTATTCAATCGTGGATGTTAATCTCATGGTCATAAATACTGGATTAGCTTATTAGAGCTATCATTTCACGGTTCACCCTTCTTTTCCCCAAAATTGTTTTATTGTTTGTTTTGTTTACGTTTTTCAAATTTTATTTGTCTATTAAAGGATTCCTGACATAGAAGATACCCACACGCACATGTATGGCGTGCGAACTCGGGGCCAAGGCATGTAACGTGCTAGTACGGTGCGTTACGCGCGCCAGTACAGTTTTGCCACGTATTTTTACGGTTTACTGTGAATGTGTTTCAGACCAGGTGGTTGTAATAGAGAGTATTTATAATGAATTTTGTCATATTTTGTGGACTTTTGCTTGGCTTATTAGCCGCAGAATCTCATGCTATTTCTTTTATGTTAGCTTCGAATGTCAGGAGGTGCTTAAAAGAAGAAATCCATAAAGATGTTTTGGTCACCGGTGACTACAAATTGTCTGATGCTCCCGGCCACAAGACAACATTACACGTAAGTCAATGAGCAGATGAACGAAGCCCATGCAAGTTTGTTCATGCGTGGTTGCTATAGGAAACTCTCCCAAGTGGTTGAGTTGTAATTGTAACTGTTAAAATCCATTGAAAAAAAGATTTTCTTGTCATACAAAACACCCTGAACACATGGAAATGTACTTTTGTGTAAATGAATAGGGTCTGTAGTAAACAAGACACTGACCAACATAATTTTTCCCATTCATTTTTTTGATTTGTCAATGGGGGGGGGGGGGGGGTCTACACCATCACGTGCACTGACAAAAAACAATGACTGACATGATATGACTGACAAAGCATGAAAGTCAAAGTGACAGAAATTCCTGCCATTTTAGTTTTATCATATGCTTGTAGAGTCTATGTTTAACTTTAGACTGATGGCACAGCATCTGATTAATTCGGGGTCTTCTCCTAAATTACTTGGTCAGCGCGCAGCTTCGGAAGCTTCTTCGGCAAGAACAAGAGACATCGGAGATCATACTGTAGTACTAATGTTAGATCTAGTACTATTAGTGCAGATATAACTGCGAATATTACTGCAAAAAGTTGAATAGTCTACCTGTCTTGGCTAAAGTCTTGGCTAAAGTAACTAAAGTGGACAAGTAATTTTGCATGAGAATACTATCCCATATCAGAATGAGGTAACAAAATGCAAATCTTATTATTTTTTTTTAACATTGTTAAGACTGACTTAACAATAACAATGTAAAAAAAATGGGTCGAGAAAAACTTTCACTAAGTTAGATCTAGATCTAGCATTTTCTTGGATAGACCGTCTGAATCCAGTTTATGTGCAATTGTGCATATTGATGAATGATGTTAATTTTCCACCCAAATCACATAATAAAGGATAATAAAGGACATTTATATTGCGCAGATACTATAATAATATACTCTACTGCGCATTAATACCTATCGGAGATCGGTCTCTATGCGCTTGGATATTATTACCCTGGTCACTGGGAAACAGTTCTAACCTGCACAAAGATGTGCACCATTTCCACTCCCTGGGGAGTATTCCTAGCTGAGCTGCCAAGTAGTAGCGCATCAAGCCAGACAAACTAAATCATTCTCACCCTACCAGGTACCCATTTATACTCCTGGGTGGAGAGCAGCAAAGCAGATTAAAAATGTCTTGCTGAAGGACATTAATGCCGGGCGGGCGTTGGGCTCGAACTCGAGACCTCTAGATTATCAGGCAGTGGGATTCCATCTTTGATAAGTGTAAACACTAAACTGCATGAACTACATGCTTTTAAAATGTTAGACTGATGGCATTTAGCTTGGGGATTCTCATTTGAAGTATATGTGTGCACATTGGGAATTCACAATCACAATTCATGTAAAATAAATTTCTCTGCAAAGTTGATAAAATAGTATTAAAAATAAAAAAGTAGCACCAGTGATAAAGTATTGATTACAACAATTACAAATTATTATTTTTTTACTGAATTGTCTTGAAGTCTGTTATCTTCATGTCTTCTCTCTTCATCCAGGTAACTGATTCCAAAGGTCACATTCTGTATACCAAGGAAGATGCTCAGGAGGGAAAGTTTGCCTTCACAACAGATGACTATGACACGTATGAAGTGTGTGTGTTAACAAAAGTACCAGCAGGTAATATTTATTTCAAGGTTAACTGCACACATTTTGATTTATAAAGGTCATGGGGGAAATGTTCAATTCAGTAGTAGAGACAGGGATTTTCTGTTTAAAAAAAATGGTCTTTTCCGTTTTGGAAATTCGAAAAACCTATAATTCCATTTCAACTTGATCTAAAAATGGAAATTCTGTTTTGTCATACAAAATGTACACAGCAAAAACATGAATTCCATTTTGCAAAGGTGATTTCCATGAATTTTCACATGAAAAGTTAGAACTGAAGCGGATTTCCATTTCAATTTACCGATAAACGGAAAATCACTGTCCCTACAGTAGTCAAAAGTATCTACATGTGGTGACAAAAAATAAATAATTGTTTTAAAGACATTCAAGGGTGTTCTCCTTCTGTTTGCATGGCATTTATATAAGGCTTTTAAAGCCCAAGTTTAGTTTTGGGGATTTTTTGTTATTAGAAAGATTTATGCCCCAAAGTCATAACCCTGCAATAATAGATTCTGAATGTCTTTATTTTATTTTTTTATTAATTAATGAAAAATCTTGGGGGTCACCCTGAGATTTTACATTATAGCATCCAAAGGGTTAAAGAGGCTTTAAGGTTACATGTGTTATACCTCATCTGAAAGAGCAGACTCAGCTCTTTCAGATGAGGTATAACTCATATAACCTTTTTGTCTTTGGGTATTTTTTTAATTAATTAATGAAAAATGTCGGGGGGGGTACCCCAACATTTTTGACTATATTTTACATTATAGCATCCAAAGGGTTAAAAAGACTATATGAGTAATTAATTAATTAATTTAAAAAAAAAACTAAAGACATTCAGAATCTATTATTGCAGGGTTATGACTTTGGGGCATAAAGCTTTCAAATAACAAAAAATCCCCAAAACTAAACTTGGGCTTTAACCTTGCTCATAAAACCTCTTACCATGGTCAAAATTTTACTTGTACTTAAATCAGTAGATCCCCTGTAATTTCTGTACTCTTCAGTACCGTATATTATTTTCAAATTTGAAATCAGTTTAGTGAGAATTTTGCATCTGCATTGTCATGAGATTTGAAATAGCACCTGCATCACATTTAGAACTGAAGATTATGATTTATGTAACAGTTTTGTGATTTCCAAAAAAAGTTCATCAAGGTGAGAATCTAAAAACTTTGTTTATTCTGTACAGAAGCAATCACATGAGCAAGAATATACTGGAAAGAAGTATTATATTTCAACAACAAAAATAAAGTTAAAAAAAATAGAAAGCTTCTAAATGTGTCTCAATATTTTTGAATGGAAGAGTTGCCAGTCCTGCCCATAATTTTAAGTTGTCTGTGAATTGGAAGTATTACAGTGATGGGTTAATGTGAGCCCACAAACTACTAGTACATGTACCCACAAAAATATTTTCCTATTTTACTGAATCTGAAACTAACCATTACTATGCCTCTGAATTCTGAAATTTACACAATTCAAAATACAGGGGTATCTCGTTATAACAAGGACCTAAAAACCATGACAATTACCTTGTTATATCAGTTTTCTCACTATATCAGGTTCCAAAAACAAAGAAATATATAGAGCTGGGACCTGAAAATTCACCTTGTTATAAGAGGATTTTGCTATATCCGACCTCTTTATAACTTTGTTCCACTGTATTACAAATGAGAAAAGTCACGCTGTACTTGTGAAATTTCTTCACTTCAGGTATGAGAGCTGGTGAACGAGAAGTTACTGTCAACATCAAGCATGGAGTAGAAGCAAAGAGCTATGAAGATGTAAGTATGAATATATTTCACAGTCAAGACTTGATATTACAACTGATAGTGTACTGTAGGTCATGTGTCTCGTGTAATTAACAGCAGTTAGATGCTGTAATATGTGTATGTTACCACAAGTGCTGGGTTTTGAAGGACAGTTTCTGTTTCTGCAGTGAATAGAAACATTTGAGAAAATGTGATGATAGTATTAAAACTTCCAAAATTTGTCAAATTTTGGAAATTGGCAACTCAATAAATATGCTCTTAAGGAATTCATTTGGAGGAACAATTGGGTTATGCCCAACAAACCATGAAAGTGGCTCGTAATGAACAAGTTCCCATCTCATAGAAAAGGGGGACATTGTAATAATTGGCATGCAAACAAAGATGTTAACTCCAAAATTAATATGGAGTTGCCTTAGTGTTATTGTTGGTATGGATCCTATGGATTGCTCTAGCATGCTATCCATCTGGTTCTTTTTTATTGAAAAGAAAAAGCTGGGAGTGAGACCAGGGATCAGTAAAATATGATGTCAGTGACAATATGCCAGAACTTGCAAGCTACAGAACAGTTCAAACCATCATGAAAAATATGTTTGTGATTATGTGAAACCAAAAATGAGTACTGAGTAGGTTTAGAATTGATCTGTAAAACTACCTGAATGTTGATAAAAGTATGTGTTGGTGTAATATACAGGGCACTCCCGTTATAACGAAGTCCTCGCGACTGATGCTTTTATTTCGTTATATCAAAATTTCGTTGTAACCGAATAAATAAAACACATGATGAAAACACTTAAATTTTGTGTGTGTTGTGTCTTATTACATTATTGTGCTTATGATAAAAGGGGAAAGGTAATTTTAGGCCCTTTGATGTGGCATAAATCTGGATAAATTTTACATTTATAGAGATAGTAAAAATATTTTCAGATCAACATTTTTAGAGAACGGAAAACTGAAATCACCGACGGTTAATTGAACATGTAAGCGGCATGAAATGCGCCCAAATAGATAATTACAGCTTGGGACTATAGAGGACGCAAAACCAAACCAAAACTGTAAGAAAAGAATTAATGTTCATGTATCAAAATGTTACTTGTAAAATACGCGAATACAGGGCACAAAAATGTTACAACAGAAGTAAAAACAACGTAATAGGCGTTGATAAGATGGCGCACCGAATTGCAAAAGTCGCTTTGAATTTCAGAAGTCGCGCTGCGTCCCTGATTATTGTTCATAAATGAGCCTTTCTTTCCTATTCAACATTTCCTAGCAGCTTGGACAGCATGCACGCAGCAATGATTGCACTCCACGTGTACACTTATCCTCTCTCATGGGCTGGACGCACTATTCTCACCAATCATAACAAAGTATTTGAGACACACCCCCACTCCGCCTCCCGAGTGTACTGTGATGCATGCGTGATCAGCCTGCCACCCAGGGAGTGAAATCCGTTCTCTCAACATGCACACTAGGCGATCAAGTGTCGTCACACTACCTTCCGAAATCTCTATTCATTGTAACAGAACGCATTTCTTATGTATTTATTGAACATTGGGCTCGGAAATGGCTTTGTTGTAACAGGAATTTCGCTATAAAAATGTTCGTTGTAACCAAATTTTTCGCCATAGACTTCAATGGTAATGATTTTGGGACCAGAACTTTACTTCGTTGTATCGAAATTTCGTTGTAACCGTGTTCGTTATATCAGGAGTGCCCTGTATATCCTTATATCCCCCTCTCCCCATGCAATTATGCACGTATACCTTGACAAAGTTTTATTGTCTTTTATTTATTCTGTCATTACAGTTGGCAAAATCAGAGAAACTGAAACCAATGGAAATCGAGCTGAGGAGGTTAGAGGATTTATCGGAGGCTATCGTCAATGACTTTGGCTACATGAGGAAAAGGGAGGAGGAGATGCGAGATACAAATGGTATGTGAAACATGAAATGTAGTTGTTTTTAAAATTCATGTGGAGAAAAGTATAACAAATCAGGGAGATTTAACTGCTGAATATATCAGTTACTTCTAGACAAGTGAAAGGTAACAAAGTATAACTCATTTTACTGCATTTTGGTGACTACATGTATGTTAAATCAGTGTGGTGATGAAGACACACTAGGTGGAGTTGTAATTCAATGGCTTTGATGCATGTGGGTGGTATGTTGTGGTCTATACAGGCAAAACATAATTACACTTCATTGAGTAGGTGTTTAAGGGAGGGGGTGTGGTTAAATTTTGAATGAATTTCTTTAAAAAAATGTAATTTTTCATTGGTACATTTACATTACAGTATTTAGTAACCACAAAGCTAATTGTCCTGAATTGGTTTCTATGTGATAACTTAAAAAAATATTAAACAGATTTTAAAACTTTTGTTCTGTATTAAAGTAGATGGCATTAAAGTACAGGTTAAGTATGAATTTGTAGTCTGCAGGTCATAGGTCAATGGTCGCAGTGCACATATATGTCTATGCAAATTGTTTTCCGCATGATAACATAATAAATGCTTACTGATTACATTAGGCGGGAGCATTTGTGTCATCTTGACACAACATAGTTTTTGTTTGTATTAAACTCTAACTTGAGTCTCACTCTTACCGGCATTGTCTACTACATGTAATTTGTGAATTTCTCTGTTTTCTCTCCAGAATCTACAAATTCACGAGTGCTATACTTCAGTATTTTCTCAATGGTATGTTTAATGAGCTTGGCGACATGGCAAGTCTTCTACCTGAGGCGCTACTTCAAATCCAAGAAGCTGATTGAATGAGATGTTTCCCCTTAATAGAGTGCCTTTTCCTATTTACTTGTCACTGTCTTCTTTCTTTAAGATAAAAATGGGGCTTTGAGCAAAACTTGTTCTGCAGTGGAACCTCATTTCAATGATGACCTTAACACAATAAACATTATTGTTTCTGCATTGGGTATCTTGTTGTGTCAGGGTGTAAAACAAAACAAAGAAATATAAAGAGATGGGGCCAGCACAATTAACTTCAGGGCCCTATAGCAAAAAATGTTTTTCCTTTGGTAAAATTAATGGTGCAATTATTGGAGATTTACCAGGCATATTTTCTCTGTAAAAAGTTGTTTGCAATAGGACCCAGAATCTGACATTTTTTTTTTCTAGAAAGTTGATAGTCGGCACACTTTGAGCAAAATATTGAGATTGTTTCTTTTCGCAAGTTCACAATACTTATTTCAATATGTATGAAGTTTCTAAGAAAAAGAAATCACTTGTTACAGGAGGGTTTTGTTTTAATGATACTCCTTATAATGAGGTTCCACTGTAATGGGGTGACACAGTCTTTTTTGGAATTTTGTGAATTTGCCGATTTTAAGCTGTATGCAATATGTAGTGAATAAACCACAGAGTAGAATATGATACATATAATTCCTAAACTAAAGTTGAAAAAAAAATCCTGAGCTTGAAAGTTATGTACAACATAAACTAAATATGCACACTAGAATATCACCCATTGAGGAACTGGAATAGTTACAATAATTTACTTCTCAGTGAAAAAAAAAATCTTCAAAATGGTGTAAGGTTCAGGTTATTTCTTTCTTTGGGAAGGGTACCAAAACTTGTGGGAGAGGTGTGGAAATAGACACCTTGATATATATGATTAAACTGATTCTTATATATTTTTAGAATAAAAAGGAAATACTACCAACTAATTTATTTAAGATAAAATCTAGACACTTGGGCCCATATTCACAATGGAGGTGAAACGTGTGGAAATAAGGTTCATTTCAAAATTACATACACGTGGTTTAGCTGAGAATTTATAGTTTTTGAATTCCTTTCACATACTTATGGGCACAGGATGCAAACAAATTAAGACCTTGGAAAACAAGTAAACAACCTTCAACGTTTTAAATTTACTCCTTTCTCTTTTCATAGTTCCACACCAATACAGTACCAGATTCATATTGTGTTAAAACCAGTCAGTTGAAAAACTTAAGTTTTCAAATTAATCTTATTTCTCTTTTTAACTAAAACGTAGGATGATCAATTTTGAGGTTAACAACTGATTGTATGATGTACATTGTGTGAACACACTGTAAATATTATACATGTGATTGGACAGACTTGAACTGATTGAAGGCATCTATAAAGCACAACTTAGCCAAGAATTATTGCATGTCTTCACATTTCTAAAAAAAGTTAGATTTTCTTTGTAGTTCTTTCAGTAGTAAGCAACGAATTCTTCATTTTGAAGTGGTTCTAAGGCTAGATTTTTCAGTTTGAAATTTTTCTTTTACTTCATGTGCATTTATTTTCTCTGAATGTAGGTAGAAATCTTGAATTTACTAAATATATTTGATAATTTTCTGTATATTATGCTTGATTTTTGAAATTCTTTATCTGTGAATGTTTTATGCTAATTGCTAACAGTTGTTTCTATTATTAAGATGAGTAGAACACTATTTGAAAAAAAAAATCAGGTAGCTTTCTACGTACAGGTTTAGAACAACTGCATGAAACAAATTAGAAAATTAAGATCAGAATTCAATGTATTGTCTTTAGATTAAATTAAATTTGTGGGAAAAGGAGAATACAGAATCAATGTTCTTGTAAAATGTACATTTGAATTAAATTCGGTGAATATGTGTACATGTACTCGTCAATTTTGTTTCTCTAATATACATGTAGATCATTTACACAAAGCTAACACCACAAAGTGTGGTTTAATGCTTGGAAATATAACATTTTGGTGTTGAAATTAGTACTCTGGTGTGTTCAAGAAGCTGTACATCTCGTACAGTACAAAATGAAGTTTAAACAAAATTTTACTCATGGACATTCTCAGAATTATTTATATGCATTGCCATTGTAATATGTCTGTTCTGTCAGAATATGTAGTGAACTTTTGTTATTTGCATGCTTAGACGTTAGTTTGATTTACATGTATGTAGCAAAGGTTTTGTCTCATAGATACATTTTAGAAACAAAAATTATAATTGACAGAAATTTGAAAATTCCTAAATTGTAACCTCGTGAATTTATGCATATTTTATTATCTTGTCAAAGAATATACAATTTTAACCTTGTTTCTCATAATTTCATAGTAATATTGTCACATAGTAGCTTTGTGGTGCCAGACAGTATGGCAGTAACATCTCTTGCAGTTTTTCAATACTTTACAGCATTTTTTGATAAAAAAAAGACCAACATACAAATGACATGATGTCCACAATGACTTCTACGATCAGATAAAAATGGTAGCAGAAGTAGATATAAGGTGCAAAAAGAAACATAAAAAAGAATGATATGCACATTTGTATCCGTAATGGAAGTAAGTGATGTTATCATAGGCATTTGTCTTCCATATGTTCAATACTGCCATAGGTGTCGTTTTGATTAAGCGTGACAATACAATATATCATTGATGTTTGTTTCACAGTGTATGGAACAATTGTCTAAATATGATCACATTTTTAGGCATAATAACTTTATTAACTCTTTAATGGATCTATTTGAATAGTGCTTGATTGCATTGTCTAACCTTGCATTTGTGTCAAATGTGACGATAATCATTAGCATACTGAAAACAATACGTAATGCATGTGGAAACTGGAATAGGTGAGCAGAATTAATTGGTTTTAGTACTGGAGGACTGAAAAAACATTTCAGGATGTTCAGTGATAAAAGATGGTTGGTGAATCACGTACAGTGGATTTGAAGAAACTTGATATGTGTTGAAATTGTGCAAGGTGTGTGAACACAGAAATGGGGGGGGGGGGGTGCCTAGGTTGAGGGGAGGCTGTTGAGCTTTTAGCTCACTGTTCATATTTCATTTAAATAAAACATTTAATGTACATGTATATCACAGCAATTTGACATTTTGTGCAGCATCTAGGTAACATACAAAATCATGTGTAATGTGGTATGATTTTATAGTAGAACTAATGTTGAGATTCTCTTTTTGTTTTTCATTTCACTTGTATCTCTTTTGTCACAAATATGAAGAGATGAAAAAAATAATTAAATTTTCCAGTTCCAAGGAAAATGGTGTTTTGAGTGATCATTAGAATAGCATCTTGAGGATATGATAAATGAAGTCCATTGTGTGGCTTCCCCAGTGTACATGTAGTTGGGATGTGTTATTAAACAGAGTGTATATTTGTTGAGAACGGCTTAAAGGTATTAG
>JZLH01S0040456.1:30739-44417 GCA_001188425.1 Eucidaris tribuloides
TTTTGTCAATTTTTGTTGGCAGGCAATTTTGGGTTTTAGTTTACTGCCGACTGTTTTAAGCCAAGGGTCGGAACTGTTAGAGTCTATTTGTAATTTATTTGAGGTTGCTAACTTCAGCGTACCATTAGTTTATTCTATCAGATTTACTGACAGAATCAGTTGAACTAACTAATCATGCTAATGGAATAAACCACATGCTGAAGTTGGGTACCTAAAACAATTTAGTACGCTAACAACCATTGCCCTTTGATTGACGTTTCGATATCATTCATAGACCAAATGCTGAAAAATAAAATAGATTATTCAACAAAATGATGGATTTCTATTTGGTACCCCAGGGTACCATTTATGTCATCATATAGGCCGTATCGTGTTTTGAGTAACTAGTTACATTTACGAACTTGCAACTTAACTTACCGATGAACGTACGTGGGCAGTCCAATTGGTTGCAAATTTCCACAGTGTACGTACGTACGTATTTGACGCACTTTACGAACGTACACTTGGCTTTTATGACGCTCGCACACAATTCAGCGTTTACCCGATCGCCACATAAGCGTTTCTTGAAATAAGAAACTCAGAATGTCACTTATTTTATGGAATATGAAGTCATTAGTCACTCTTTCAATTTACATAACTTTGTCATATGCTAATTATTAATGAAACCTCTTATGATGAGTTCAACAACGTTTAAAAGAGTGGTTTCATTTTCCACGAGTAATATATATATTACTCGTGGAAAATGAAACCTGCCCGTGTTAATTTGTTCAAAATCCCATAGACGGTTTCAATTTCCACGAGTAATATAAGACACTTGAATAATGTTTCAAAAACATTAATAACTCGTTTTACTACTCTGATTCGTTTACGATGAATAGGATAACTGTCTTAAAGTGGCAGAGTGGTCTTGAAGAGGAGGGAAAAGTGGGGTTGATGGAATATACAGGTTAATTAAGGCAAATTCTGTGAAAAAAGGTGGTTGCATTTTCCACGAGTAATATATAATGCTCGTGGGAAATGCAACCAGGCCATGTTAATTATCTATAGGATAATTATTCTTGCCTGTGACGATTACTAAATAAAGTAAATTCTTTTCATTTTTTTTTGTCTGTGGCAATCACTAAATAAATGGAAATTTATTTCTTTTTTTAAAATCTCTGGCGATTACTAAATTAAGCAGTTCTTTCATGTTCTTGTTTCCGACAATAAAAAAATAAACAAAAAAGAGATTGATTTCCCTTTATTTAGTAATCATCAGGGATTTAAAAAAAAATTAAAAGTGACATTAATTTCCCTTTATTTAGTTATCGTTAGAGACAAGAAAATATTAGAGAGAAGAAAACAAATTCAAAACAATAATTTCTCTTTATTTAGTAATCATCAGAGACAAAAAATAATAAAGGAAATTATTTTTTCTTTATTTAGTAATCAACAGAGGGAAAAATAATAAAAATTAGATTAATTTCCTTTTGTTAAGTATTCCTATAGAGACTGGAAAATCGACAGATGATTAAAAACGAAATGAATAAAAGAGGGATTCATTTACCTAGAAATTGTCAGAAACAAAAAATAATAAAAGAGATTAATTTCATCTCGAGAAAAGAAAAAAAATGAACAAGAAATTAATATTTGTTCATCGCAAGAGACAAAAAATTAAAATGAGATCAATTACACTTTATTTAGTAATCAAAAGAGACAAGAAAATAAATTTAAAAAAAATTCTATTTAGTAATCGTCAGACACCAAACAAAAAAAATAATAAAGAGGGGATTCGTTTTCCTCTATTTAGTAATTACTGTCAGAAAAAAAAAATATTAATTTTCCCTTTATTTTGTAATCATCCGAGACCAAAAAATAAAATAAGAGATCGTCAGAGACAAAATAAAATTGGCTGAAGTTGAATTACTGACCGATATTAAAAAAAAAAAAACCTTCTAATTATGACTAAATAAACCAGATAAGCCTCAAAGTCTTCATAAGGTAAGTATACCAAAATGTTAAAAAAATAACATTTGAAGAATTAAGATTCTTTTTATTTTTATGCTTAATTGTCACCAGTGGGCGCCAGAGACCTGAATATAAAATGATCATTTAGAGTATAGTACCCTTTTCTCTTTTTCATGACGCGTGAATAGGTGTTTTATGCAAGTGGTTGAGGTAATACGTAACTGGTTTCATTTTCCACGACAATGCCATCATATATTGATCCAAAACATAATTTTCAAATGATCAGTATTGTAATTTCCATTAAAAATCAGGATTTATGGGAAGAAAAGTAAAAGCTACATCCTGGGTGTCTGTTGGCAACTTTGCACGATACGTGTAGTCCTGGCACATAAAATGCCATTCTAAAGTGCGGAGTCTGGGTATGCAACCCATCTGAAAATGCATGTACAACCTGCCATGATACTGTACAAAAACTCTTTCTTTAAATGCCCAATTATGGGTGCACACCGTTTGCCATTTTACAGTCATGTCTGATGCAAATGTGCCTGATAGGCTGATATACAGTATCTAATAAATTGATTATTATTTTTTTTACAAATACTAGCATTGAGTTTTATTGATGAGTGAGTGGTTTAGGAATAGGAGCATTAGGGACACAAAAATCTTAATGATATTTCAGTTCTTGTGGTCTCTTCATTTGTACTATATTACGTGAATTTGAAATCGTAAATACGTTTGATGTTGTAAATCTGTGTACATACATGTACTTCTTTTGTTTGGGACTTTGTCACTGTTTTGACTTTGCCACATGACTGGTTTTTGGCATGATCTGAAATCATATGATTACACTTTCATCTGTTGCTTCCAAAGAAACAGAACAGACTGAGTCTATACATGTACAGCCAGTTAATTATTATTTCATTGTTGGCACAGACAATGCAAAATTTTCTTTCCAGAAAGTAAGATTTCACAAATAAGAATGCAAAATTATTGGAAAGTTACTGACAAGATGCTTTTGTAAACAGACCTGAGTTACCAATTTTAATAGAACTCCTCAGATGAGCATGAAAAGCCAAGATTTTTGCTTGCTACATTTTCTTCAATCCTTTTCTCTTACTTTGAATCTCCTTTTATTGAAATTAATACAATATCATTCAGAATTGTTAATTATTATTGTCAACATTATCATTTTTTTACATAAATTGCTAAGTTATTTTCTTTAAAGTCATCTCAATTCTTAAGACATATATCTCCCATATCACAGACACACTCTGTTTATGGAAACATTGCAGATTTTCTAATACTCCTAAAATGTACATAAATGTGTCAAACTATCAGATTGAAGACTTGTGAAATTTAATTTTGTGAGGAAAGTGTGCCATGTATACAAGTAACCTGTATCTACTATCAAATGTAAATTTTGTATTGTGTTGTAGGTATCTCCTATATGTAATTAATATTGTACCACGTTGTATAATTCATGTTGACAGTATTGTGTGTTGTTGTATTCTAATTTTCCAATATTTTACTCATTTATGCATGTTAAACAAATAAATTTCCAAGAGGGCAATAGTTCAATAAACAATTCACTAAAATGTCATTAACGCTCACGTATTGGTTACTAATTGGTTTATAAATGGTTACATTCTAAATATGTTGAGTGTATGTTAGCTATGCACAATCTTTGAAAATGAAATAGAAGACTTGAGGTCAGTAAAATTAGTATAAAATAGAAGGAGTTAAAAATCAGTCAAACAATATCATTTGTGAGTGAATGACTGATGTTCACTTTGTTCAGTATACTTAACAAATTTACGATCAGTCGTCACTCGTCACCCTTTAAGACTATTTCATGTTTTGGCAAAGGTTTCAAAGGTGAATGAATGTGAAATGAAACAGATATGAATGTGAAATGAAATGAAGAAAAACATTGTTATCATTGTTTTTAGGGAGTGGTAAAAATAAATCTTCCCTAAAAGTTGACAAATTCCCTGCTTCACACTTAAAGAACTCCTTCGATTTGCATTTCATGAAAGGAGAATTAACTGCCATTTGTTGTGAAACATGTGATTATAGTTCAAGTTACACTGTACACATTTTAATTTGTAGTGTTGTTTGAAATGAGCCATGTGTGAACGTAGAACTTAAAATGTATAGGTTCAATTTTGTGTCAATTTTTATTACCATTGTAGTTAATTGATCTTTTACATGACTTTTTAATACAGGATAATTCTCTGGTCGTGTGGAAGGAAATCAACCTCGCAAGATGCTCAGAAAAGCTCCGTTATGATGCACAAAATGAAATTGAGATTCTGTCCATGCTGAACCATGCCAACATCGTATCCTACTTCAACCACTTCCTCGATGAACAATCCTTGTTTATAGAAATGGAATATGCAAATGGTGAGTTCTGTTTATTTCACTTTAGTGATATTGTTTCAAGGATGTGCTGCTTTTAATAATTACGAAGTGTAATTTAAGTGTTACATTTTTTCATTTTTTTTTTGCAAAATGAATGTCAATGGTCAGATTGTTTAACTAAACACTTTAATGACAAGATAATACATACATTGCTGTGCAGTTTTACAGACAGGAAGCTTTTGTTAAAAGTAAATGAATGTGCATCACTGGTCTTTGCATTTTATTTGTTCAGGTGCTGATGTGGCATTACGATTATTCCTAACTCATAATTGGCCAGGGCCCTAGGAATAATTTTTTCCAGAGAAGTCGGGGTGCACTGATTTTTTTTTTTAAAATAGGAAAATTAAAGGTTGTCTGGACTGAGAGTAGGCTGTTTTTAAATGTGCAAAATCATGTGAAGTGGCCCCCCCCCCAAAAAAAAAAATACGGGGGGGGGGGGGGTCTGTTGATCCAAAAGTAAGTACAAAGAAAGTGTTTTGGAAATGGTCCAACAGAAAAGGGTGGGACAGAATCTTGGGGTGCTGTGGCCCCACCCATACTTAAGATCAGTGGATGCTGCAGCTCCATCAGCATCCCATCTCCCTTGCCTTACCTTGCCTTGCCTTCAGCCTATTTCGCTCCACTGCAAGAGGAAGGCCTCTTCACCAATTTTCCACTTCACTCTGTCCTGAGCTTGTCTCTGCCATGCAATGCCATAGTGAGTAGTTAGGTCGTCTCTCCACCTCCTATTCTGTCGCCCTCTACTTCTTGTGTGATTTCTTGGTGTCCAGTTTGTTACTTTGTTTGTCCATCTATTGTCGCACCTCCTGGCTAAGTGTCCTGCCCACCTCAATTTCTTTGATTTGATAGCTGTGATAATGTCTTACACCCCTGTTTTTGATCTCAGGTCATTATTTGACATTCTGTCTTTCTTCGTTATACCTAACATGATCCTTTCCATAGCTCTCTCAGACACCCTAAGTCTCTTTTCCAGGCGTTTGGTTGTTGTCCCATCTCCCAGGGGCCTCTAATTGGTAGAATAAAAATTAGTGTCACTTTGGCTTATGAATCTATAAAATTAGTCTTTTATGAGTCAAGTTTGTACCACTTTTGTGTGATTAATCTAATTCATCATTAACAAGTAAGTTATTCACTAAGATGAATGATTGAAAATAATTGTCTAAATAGTGCTTTGTTATAAAAACAACAACAATAATAGTTTGAAATGTTTTCCATAATTTTGTTGTATACTTTCAACTGTAATGGAAGAACAAATATCTTTTATCCATTCTGGGAGACAAAGGAAAATGACTTGGACTATGTCACTATGAATATGTATGTTTTCAATCCAGATAAATATTAACTTCAAAAGTAAACAGTAGTCTTGAAACTGAAATGTTGCAACTCAAGAAACAGAGTTAGTCCAGTTGATTAGTTTTACCTTTTGAAGTTAATTAGACTATGAATGAAATAAATAACTCTTTGACCACTTCCAGCTTGAAACCTTTCAATAGACTTTGCAGTTTTCATCAGTTATGGGTTTACAATGTAGTATTGAGATAAATTCTGAGTTATAACATCTTTCAGTTTCAAGAATTACCTGTACCAGTATTCTTTGTATAATTGTTTTGAAATTATTAACCTTGTGGTGATACTTTACCTTGAACAAACATACTAGTTTTATCCTGTATTTGTCTGTGTTTTTATTTTTAGGAGGGACTTTGTATGAGAAAATTGTCCATCAGAATGAAACCCTGTTTAAAGAAGAGGTAATGTCATTGAGTTGTCTATTTTAATTTTTATTATTGAAATTGTGCATTTACATTGATTTCCCACTATAAATGCACAATGAAATCAATATTCAGCCTTCTTACAACTGCTAAATATCAGGTGGATGAGTTAAGTGTAAAGTGAAGAATGTTTAAAGATTGGGTTATTGATTTGCAGGGATGTGCAAGTCCATTACTTCCCTTGATTATCAATACCAAACGGTAGTTTAGTACTTACAAATGGTGTGTTGAAAGTCTGAGATTCATACGTCATGAATTTGTTGTTTAATGAGAAAAACTAATAACGACATGTTACCAGAATGTTGTTCTTTCTGTGAGTTTCAATTTTGCTCAAAATGCGAATTGCGGTTACTGTGCACCGTAGCGAGACGAGTGCAGCCCTCTGATTGGCTAACGGATATCGCCTGCGCGACCTTTGGCTAACGGCTGATCGAACCATTTTGGAACGGCACGTGCACGTTTGACGTCGCGGATTGTTTTAAATTTGCTCCTGAGGCAAATGGAAAAAGATGAAGTTTAACCGTCCAGATTTTCACCAAAACTCAATATTTTACCCCAAGTCTCTATGAGAGGTGTTATTTATATTAATCTTCACATTGATATGATATCAGCTGATTTGATTCATATAGATGTTTTTTGACGTGCAAATCAAATAACTCCAATCTTAAAGGCTACTGGTGTTAAGTTGTTTTCCTGGATGACAATTAATTTTCTCCCAGTTGCATGTAGACTTTTATTATCTTAAAATTGGTCTGATAATTGTATGCTCTGAGTCTGAATGCTTCTGTTTTCCTAGAAAACATCAGTATGTGTCTTTGTCCAGCAGATTTTTCATCTTGATTTAATGGTTTCATGATGTCAGGCATGACAATATACATGTACACCATCCTCTTCAAGATATTAATGAAAAAAAAATTGTTCAATCAATCAAAACTATTGTGGCAATCCCGGACATGAAATCTCTGCCCCTGATTTCAAAAACACATCTGTAATGGTATGCACCTTTAAAGATCAGTGACATGATGGGAACACTCTTGAAAATGCCTCAAGAAACCAAATGAGTTAAACATATAAACCAACTATACACTAGCGAGATGGAGTCGATCCTACAGCTGGAAGGATTGTTTTAATTTGTTTACTTAAGGAAAATCTAAGCATGAACAACAGTATTTTAATTTTATTGGGCACGATAAAAAATAAGACCCATAGAGAGCCACACATAGGTTTGCCTGCCACGATAGAGATATTGATACTTAGTTATTTAAGAAGAGTCAACGTTTGACTACAAGATTTCACAGGAAAATCCTTGCATAGTTTACTATGATTCTAGAGTATATCAGCCCACTTTGAGTGACTACCACCACAATCATGTCATTTACCCTTCACAAGTCACTTTAAGATCATGGCCATCAAATATATAGAATTCATGACTGAGAAACTCCAGAACTTCGCCAACTTTCAGCGTGAGGTCAAACATCTACATGCAATTTAAAAAAACCAACCTTCACACCCTTGACCCTTAGGCAAAACAACCAACGAGGGCCAACGTTACTCGGCAAGCCTGCAAGTTCAAAACAATCTTCTGAACCGGTGTGGAAAAACCAGGCATTTCCTATCTTACCCTGGTGGCTATTGCACGCTATGACTTGAATGATAACGTTTAAAAAAAAAAGTTATTATGGCTATGTATTCATGAATATAATTCCTATAAAGGCATCATATAACAATATTTTTATTTAAAAACATGTGGAGCTACATATTCCTAATGCAACTAGTGTCTTTATAAAGGTCTAAACATACCAGCCCTGAAGATAAATTACAAGTTCAAAATGATCATAAGTGCTTTAAAAAAGTAAAAATAAAATACCAATCCTGTTTCCCCCCATAGACTGCTGTGTTGCAGAATTTCATCAGCCTATAATTAATTCATTTGCCAATTTTTATTCTTGTGCGTATTTTACAAGTGACGGCAAAAACTGTCATGAACTTGTGTGTTCTAGGTGTGTATTTGTCCATTCAAACACTGTCAGATATGTCAAGATATCAAAATTTGACATGTTATAAATGGGTCTTTCACAATGTTACATACATGTAGTGCCTTTAATATTTCCTCAATATAATCGTCTTAGAAATGAAATCATTCCAGGTAGTAATACAGTGTGACAGGATGTGCTTGTTTTTGAGTGTGTGTGTGTGTTGTGTGTGATCGTGGATAATAGAGAGATTTGACCTGTAGAAGCATGATTTCTATGAAGGGGGTAACAAAATGCACAATCACGCATATTTTTCAACTGTTTAACTCAAAAAGGAAGGAGATGGATCTCTTGATTCCTGTTTTGGGGTTTTCTCGAGTTTTGCATCAGACTACACTCTGGTTTGTATTTTTTGTTTTGTTGCTGATTCTAAAGAAGTTTAGTGTTACCTATTGGCAGCTGCTTGTTTTTATCATGATTAACCCATTGGAGAAGACAATTTGATTTTGCTATAAAGGGCAGTGACATGATTGGGAGAGACAAAAAAATGCCTCTTAACTCTTAACATGCCAGAGGATTTAAACCCCTATGGAGTTTATGTGTATTATGTGGTGCAGATCTGTGACTTCGGCACGTGAAGAGTTAAACCAAACTGGTTGAAAGATATATCACTGGATACACCAGCTGGAGTGTATCTCCTAGCTGAAAGGATTTA
The DNA here is from genome assembly GCA_001188425.1 of Eucidaris tribuloides. Lineage (NCBI taxonomy): Eukaryota > Metazoa > Echinodermata > Echinoidea > Cidaroida > Cidaridae > Eucidaris > Eucidaris tribuloides. The sequence goes on from JZLH01S0040456.1 coordinate 39,565, forward strand.
TATTGAATTTGTTTACTTAAGGAGAATCAAGCATGAACAATACTAGCATTTTGTTTCTCTTGAGTAAATTTTTCCCTTAAATTTGAGGCTGCCAATCTTCTGGATTGAAATGCTGTGTTATAGGCTGCAGATTACCATTGCAATTCAAGATTGGTATGTTAAAGACGTTATCTAACACTGTGGAAGACCCGTTAAAAAAATTGTTGAACTTTGCTATCTGACATATCTGACACTGTTTGAATGGACAAATAAACACCCTACTAGAACATAAAAGTTTGGACAGTTATGCTGTCACTAGTGCAATATGTGCAGATACAAATTGGCACATTAATTATTCTCAGCCGATAGGAAATTCTGGAACTCCGCAGTCTATGGGAGAAACCTGGAATGGTCTGTCAATGATTTTCCCTTTTTTTATAGCATTTAATGATCGTTTTAAACTGCAATTGTTTTCAGACCGTATCAGAGACATTGGTAGCATGGGGAATCATGTAGCTCAGATTTTTTAAACTGGAAACATTGTTATACAATGCCTTTAAAAGAACAAAATTTTGCATTGAGCCTAACAGAGTATGAATGATTTTTGAGAACAACAAAAATTCCACCATCACCAACAAAAATCATAAATATACTATGGATGCAAATATTTGCAATACCTTTAATCCAATTTAGTGATTAAGTACACAGGTTTATTTTGTACCATGGTCAAACAGCACCAACAAGATCGTGCATGTAGACTCTTAAGTCCTGTACCTACAGAAGTGTTTAAACAAGTGTGACATGAATAAGTCAACGCTGGTGTGAAGTTCTGTACAAGATCCAGCGTAGGAAATACCCTAGGGCTAAGGGTGATTTAGCCCCCAAAATTAACAAAATAGCCCTCAATTCGCCTCATAGGGTTCAATGCATAACATACTGGCATTATTAAATCAGGCTTGAAAGAGCCCCCAAAAATAAAATTTTATTTCCTGCCCTTAGAAGATCACAAATTTTACATGTTTTTTGGGTCTTCTAATTTTATAAACTTACAAGTTACACATAATAATAAAACAATTTTTAGGATTACAAATGTTTGGTACATGTATGCAGGGCTCCACACTAACTTTTTTGCCTGCTAGCCCGTCGGGCAAGTGAAATTATCACTTTCAGATTTTTACTTGCCCGAATGAAAAATTTACTTGCCCGATGATAAACAACAAAGTGCAAACACATTAAAATGATTTCTCACTAAATTTAAACAAGAAGGCTTTTTATAGCATTGGACATTTATTATTTTAATTCTGGGGGTTACAAAAGGTGTGATTTTTGAAGTTGAGTCATAAAATTAAATGAACAAAATAATGTCAAAATATACCTGAACACAAAATTCTGATGTATTTTTGTTGTTTTTGGACATATTTTGCTCATTTCACAATCAAAATTTTACTTGCCCAATCGGGCAAGTAAAGTTTAACATTTGAGTTTTTATTTTGTGTGTATACACACGCTAGCTAATGGCTTTAAATGAAAAAAAATCTAATACTAAACTGAAAATTTTAGTACAACATGTAGGTGTTTGTGTTTTTATGATAAATTAGTTACTATTGTAGTGATTTAATTAGATTTTTTTGCCATTTTTGTCCATTTTGTCCTGGTACAGGACGTTATATGGGACTTCTACCAGGTAATGTCAGCCGTAAACTACATTCATGATCAAGGCATCTTGCACAGGTAATTTGTCACTGTAGGCTACATTGTATTTTGGTCACTGGTTGAATATTGCCCTTTGTGTGTTGACTTCTGATGTCATTCTGGACCAGCTAGTGTAACATCTCAGATTCTCAGCATTAGAAATGATTGATATTACATTTTAGCACACTGCTATTTAGTTTTGGGGATATGACGTGTTATATACGGTTTCAGGCTTCTGGAGTATGATTAAGTAAATGCTTTGTTAGGCATAAATTTAAGCAATTGTTCATCAGCAGGAATTGTATTTGAAAATGAAGAAGCATTTGCCTATTTATTTCTTTTGGTTGGACATCTCTTTAATTTAATTAGACATGTTATTTTTAAGTTGCCAGTCCTTTTATTTTATTTCATTTTCAATTGGGTTTCTAAAAAAAATTAAATAGAAATTGAATTTCTCATGATACCCCCACCATTTGGTGTCTGAAATGCTTTTGGTAATTAGTGTAGATTGTACAAATTTTGGGGGAGCTCTACTATAATGTAAAGTGTTTCGGTGTTTCAATGTGTTTTTCTTTTTCCAATACAGGGATATCAAGACACTCAATATTTTCTTAACAAAATCAGGCTTGGTGAAACTTGGCGATTTTGGAATTTCAAAATTTGTTGGTGATGACAAAATGGCAGAGACGGTAAGTTCTAATATTGAAATATAACTTGATTGATATTTAGTTTTTAATCCTTCTGTACTGCCTCCGTCTTGAAGAGGCCGGAGGCATTCCGTTTTCGGTTTGTTTTGTCTGCATACCATGAGTTCTTCACAGAGTTGCCAATCTCTGTGAATCAAGTTGCGTGAGACTCCCATAGGCCAGTGATAAAAGTGACGGGTCCAAATGCGTGAGAACAATAGAAATGTATTGCAAAAAAAAAAAAAATATAAATTTCGTGAGAAAGGGTCAGAATGCGAGAGTCTCACGCTCAATGCGTGAGATTTGGCCGCCCTGTGTTCATTAAGATATCTGGAGAACCCCTGTGTATGATGAGGAGGTAGTATACCATTGGAGCTTTGAAAAATAATGGAATAAAGGTGAAGTTGTGTTGGGTATGAGATATGAATTGAATAATTGGGTGGTCATAGCCATTAAATGCTGGGTGGAGAATTGGTGAGGGAGGGCAAAGGCATACTGTACATGTATTGTACCACTGACTGCACGACAGTCAAATTGCTATAGTAATAAATACTTTTTTGTTCTCATAAGAGTAGAGTAAGAGTAGCTCTTCTGGTTTGAAGAGACGGCTGCTCGGGCAGCTTATTTTAAAGACAGTCCATCATAACGATGTTTATTAATCATTCTAGGCACAAATCCAGAGTTGCCAATCTCATTGAATCAATTTGCTTGAGACTTCCATAGGCCAGTGATATAACTAAGGGGTCCAAATGCGTGAGATCAATAGCATGAGAAATCAAACAATATATTTGCGGGAGAACAGGCCAAAAATGCATGAGTCTCACATTCAATGCATGAGAGTTGGCAGCCATGAAATCTAACCAATTCAAATTCGTACACTACACTCCTCAGTTTTAGTTTGAGTAAACTATACGCAATCAGCCTATTAGCATATTTTAAACTTGTATAATGATATGCAGAAATCAACCCAGGTGCAAATGTTAGTAGTTCAAATATTTACTGGTACATTTCTCAGTACTACTGGAATCATCACCTGTTCAACAAGGTTAATAATTAATAACTGCCTCATGATGATCAAGCTCATCGGATGGACATTCCAATTTGTTGACAGCAGAAATTGTAGATTTCAGAGTTTTAATTTGGGTCAACACCTGTCAAAGAAGGTTAATATTTAGCAGCTACCTTAAGATGATTAATTTCAGATGGAAATTCTAGATTGTTTTGTTTTTATTATTTATCAATTATGAGGTCTTATGTCTAAACAGTATAATGATTTTGAATATGTCATGCTCAAGATAAAATACAAGGCCTTGTGATTCTCTGAGATCATTCTTTAATTTTTGTTTCATAATTTGTCCTGAATATCATATTATCAATGTGATTGTCAAAATTGGTTATTGGAATGGTGAGCTTAAATCAGTTATTTCACTTCCCCAAAAATGCTCCAGAAGGACATAATATTTCTTCAGAAAATAAGAACTCATTAAATAAAGAATATAAATTCAATCATCTTTGAAAAAAAACTAGTTATAAATTTAATGAAAAGAATAGAATAAAGCAAGCCAATTACACAGTATTGTTTTTTCACACAGTTCTACACAACACCTGTATTGGAGTTAATAATCGGAATGGGCAGTAAATACATGTATGTATTGTAGGTCTTGAGTTGAGGGGGGGGGGGAGGGGTATTGGCAGTTCCTTAGCTCTTTAAAGGAAATGGCAAGTTTGGAAAAAGTCCTCAGTTATAGGACATAATATACCACAATCAAGTTGACTGTTTTAGGGCATGATATCAACCATGGTTATGTTGTAAATAATCATAATTGCTGAAACCTGAACCAATTTCCACGTCAATGCATTAAAAAAAAGTGTACTGTTATGAATTCATGTATCCAATTTTACAGAAAATTTCACTTTTCATTGCAATTAGGTGGTGGGCACCCCATTCTACATGTCACCTGAATTAGTGAAGGGGCAACAGTAAGTATTTCACATTAACATCATGTGAGAGTGGGTGAATCCGTAATTTGAGAAACCACATGTGCGACATTTTGGTCAGAGACTCTCCCACTTTCAGGCAAATTTTCCAAAATCTCCCAATCTCCTGTTTGAGTTTGATTCTCTCCCACTCAAGCTGTACTCCCACTGATGATGCATTTTTCCCTTGCTTTCTAATAAATTTGCGGATAATATGCTTCCAAAATGAAGGTCAAATGTATCTCCAGAGAGCATTTAGAACCCCTGAAGTAGACCCACGAAGGTAAGGGACTTCACGCTTTGTACACATTTCCAATTATTTTCTAAATCTTCCATTTGGAAGATGGTCATGGTGGGAGAATCTCCCGTTGGAATTGGAGTCTTAGTGGCAATTTCGTGTAATGAATGGTGGGACGGGGACACCGAAAGGAAACATGAATTATACCCTCAGGCAGGGAAAAAGTGTGTGTCATAAATTATTCTTTGAGTGGAAAAAGTGGAAAATGCTAATTTGACACC
>JZLH01S0040456.1:47940-64115 GCA_001188425.1 Eucidaris tribuloides
TGCTAGTAATGCTACTAGTGCCTCTGAAAAGGTCTAAAAATGAAGCACTGAAAAAATTGCAGTTAAACAATCATGAAGTGCTTTATATGAAAATTGAGTGACCGTTCCTTTTTCCCCCATAGACTGCTGTATTCAAATTTTTTTTGTGCTCAAGACATTAAGTCATATGCCAATATCTATCTGTTCATACAGTAGTTTGCTAGTGACAGCCAAACTGTCTAAAGTTTTGCATTCTAGAGTGTTTATTGTTGATTCAAAACACTATCATGGAGGACAGATATCAAAGTTTTGACAGTTTTCTGTAAAATTGAACCTCAACAGTTTATTATTATTTTGTATATAAACTACAACTTTAAAAATGGCAATTGGACAGGTAGGTCACCAGTTGGGGGTTGTCAATATCTGCTAGTGAGCTAGGGGGACCAGTCACATAACATTCATTGACAACATGTTCATGATTCTGGATTTCAACACAAGAGCAGAGGTCAGAGCCTTAGATGCCCCATTTTTTCATGTTTGCAGCATAACGGCCAGCACCTGAACATAGTCTTTTCAACTGTAGTCAGGGTTTTTTGAGTAGATTGCTGCCTTGGGGGTGGGGGTGATATGACCAGGTTTCTATGAATGGCTTGAGCCTCTCGGGGACATCCAATGCTGTGGAGCCTACTGCTGCCAAGTTTTCCAAGAATGGGCGCAGGGGCTTCCTTGAGCTCAGCCTTTGTGGAGCTTCTTTCTCAACAAGCACATCATGTAGGAGTGGTTTGGCTGAGTAGCTTTTCTTTGTACAATTGTCTACAGATGTTATCCCGACATGCCTGGGGAGGTTGAATCCCAGATAGGAATGGGAGTTGACAGAATGGAGTAGAAGGGATAGTGATGTACAGACCAATACGGTAGGCATCAGCAGAAGTTGGTTCAGCGTCACTTACAAATTCAATGACACACAGCCACCTCCATAGTGTTAAACCATTTCTTGAAATAGAGAGATAGATAGAGAATAGCAATGGCTTGTATCTTCTGGCCTTATATTACACTTCTTCTATAACATTGTCTTGATGTTGGTTCCAGGTCACTTACAAATTCAATGATACCCAGTCACTTTCAGTTTCAAATGAATTGCTGTCATAACAAGTAGGGCCATCGTCAAATAGAAATTTCTCTTCCGACATGTCACCTCAAATATTTAGCCGACAGACACAGCTGTCGACACAACAATGGTCCGATTAATTGGGACATTCATAATGCAGTCTTACACCACTATACCTATTCATGTTTAAATACACCCGTATTGTGGCTACATACTACAGGGGATAATCAGCCTGCCAGGGGGCCCCAGTGATTACTGACATCGCTATTGAAAGCAGCAGTGGAATTTTGAACTTTGGGCTTGACCACATGGTCAATTTCTGGGGAACCAAGATTCTTATGGTGTAGATTACACTCAAAACAATGGTTCTCAGTTTCTATAACCTTCTACAAGTGTGACAAAGAAAAAAATGCTTGCTTTGAGAAGTGACTGGCTGCGGAGATGACATTGTTAGGTCCTTATTTATTGCTTTGATACCCTGTGTGTTGTTGTTGGTAAGATAAAATCTCTGTCGATATAACGTATTTCATTCAAAATACTGTTATCTCAACAATCTTTCCGTGGCCTTCTGTCGACGACGCCACTAATAACAAGTACAGTAGTCTATACATATACATACATACATACATACATACATACACATATATATAAACCATTTCTTGAAATAGAGAGATAGATGGAGAATAGCAATGGCTTGTATCTTCTGGCCTTATATTACACTTATTCTATAACATTGTCTTGATGTTGGTTCCAGGTCACTTACAAATTCAATGATACCCAGTCACTTGCAGTTTCAAATGAATTGCTGTCATAACAAGTACAGTAGTCTATACATATACATACATACATACATACACACATGGGTCAATCCACGTCAAATCAACCAATTTTCAGACAATTTGTCACCCGACCCCTTCAATTTTGTTAAAACTCACACCAAATGTTCCCCCACATGTCTGACTGAAAATTCTGATATATTTTGCCCCAAGGTCATACCGTTGCTAAGATATGGCCACACCTAGCAACCAATGCACACTCTAACAATTGGGCTTTACCAAATTTAGCAATTTTTGATGAGATGCTGTAGCCAGAGTAGACAAGCTGGAGTATTCATTGTCTGGAAATTGAAAGAACTTCATGCCTTTTACACGGAAAATGTATTATCACTCAGATTTGACCTTCGGCTAGTGCACAGGAGGTCACCAAAAATAGCCTTAAGTGTCAAGATCAAGTTTTTTGCAGCATGTTTGGAGGCTCATAGCTACAACATTAAAATAGCCTAGGACCCAATATGATGTCCACTGGAAGACCTTCACTTGCATAAGACACGTACCAAAAATCAGCGTAATTGGGCGAGCCGTTTTCACACAGCGCGCCCCCGAATTTTCACTTTTTTCAATATCAACCGAGTTCAAGGTCATTTTTCACCCCTTGTCCCACTTAGTAGCAACACCAATTTTTGTGTATTGATAGACATTTATCTATATTTTCAAGGGTCATGCAGGAAATTTTGCTACCGAAATGTATAACGCCTGATTAACACTGTTAAAAGTGGCTGTAAACACCATGAAATTGATAGTCTATGTTCTAGACTATTCTTTGTTTGTCTCCTTAGAGAAGCAGTCTGGAAGCTTAGACTAGATTTTAGTCTGTAAATTTAAACTACATGGTAGCAAACTCACAGTTCATGATCAATCTGCCTTAAAAATAAAGGTTGGGTCTCGTTGGGGTAGGTTTAATTAAAAAAGCAGTCTGTGAACAAGCCTATGAAATTGAAATCAGAGCACCACATTTTTTTTCAGTATTGGCTCAATCTCATAGTCTTCGTTCATAGACTGTTCTTTTTCTTTGCCCTTCCCCTAACTTGACCAAAGTTTATTCCTTGACCAGAGTGACGTGAATGTGAGTTTGGTACCCATGTAGTCTCAATTTCTAGACTCAAATCTAGTCTAAACTTGTAGACTGGTGCTCTAAGTAGAAAAACAAAGAACAGTCTAGAACGCAGACTATCAATTTCATGGTGTTCACAGCCATTTTCGACAGTGTTAATTAGGCATTGAACATTTTGGTAGCAAAATTTCTGTGGTGACCCTTCAAAATATAGATAAATGTCTACCAATACACAAAAATTAGTGTTCCTACTAGGTGGGACAATGGGTGAAAAATGACCTTGAACTTGGTTAATTTTGGAAAAAGTCAAAATTCGGGGGCACACTGTGTAAAAACGACTCGCACAATCACGCTGATTTTTGGTAGGTGTCTTAAGCAAGTGAAGGTCTTTCAGTGGACATCATATTGGGTCCTAAGCTATTTTAATATTGTAGCTATGAGCCTCCAAACATGCTCCAAAAAACTTGATCTTGACACTTAAGTCCATTTTTGGTGACCTCCTGTGCACTAGCCGAAGGTCAAATCTGAGTGATAATATATTTTCCATGTAAAAGGCATGAAGTTCTTTCAATTTCCAGACAATGAATACTCCAGCTTGTCTACTCTTGCTACAGCAGCTCATCAAAAATTGCTAAATTTGGTAAAGCCCAATTGTTAGAGTGTGCATTGGTTGCTAGGCGTGGCCATATCTTAGCAACCGTATGACCTTGGGGCAAAATATTTCAGAATTTTCCGTCAGACATGTGGTGGAACATTTGGTGCGAGTTTTAACAAAATTGAAGGGGGTCGGGTGACACCCATTGGTTGATTTGACGTGGATTGACCCACATACATACATACATACATACATACACATATATATAAACCATTTCTTGAAATAGAGAGATAGATGGAGAATAGCAATGGCTTGTATTTTCTGGCCTTATATGCACTTATAGTGTAACATTGTCTTGATGTTGGTTTGACATCACTTACACATTCAATGACACCCAGTCACTTTCAGTTTCAAGAAGTTAACTCCTGTCATAACAGATACAGTACTTACACATATATATAAACCATTTCTTCAAATAGAGAGATAGATAAATATGGATTATTATTATTATTATTAGAGAAAAGCAATGACTTGTATCTTCAGGCCTTATATACAGCGTGGCCCAAAAAGAATGCTACACATGCGATCGTTAATTTCTTCAACATCATCCACATAATGTCATTGGGGATTATTTCATGGGTTAGAACTTTCTTTTTCCAACAAAATGATACCATGATCATTAATTTTGAGGTGTTTGGTTCTTAGGGCTGTTTTTCTGAGGCATTGTAATTTCCTAAATTTGCTATTTTTTCAACTCCAGCGATCATCAGGACACCAAAATATTCTCGCGTTATGGTGTGCCATAGAATAAGTGCCGTCGAGACAAAGGGCAGGAATGCCCTCGCTTTCATAAGGAAAATTATGTGAGCTACATCTCTATTGTCGTCGCGGTTTTCTGCTATGGCACGCTGAGGCGCGAGAATATCTTGGTGTTCGGATGACCGCCGCTGATGAAAAATTAGCAAATTTGGGAAATGACATTGCCTCGGAAAAATGGCTGCAGGACCCAAACGAATTACTCAAAATCAATGATCACGGTATCATATTGTTGGAAAAAGAATGTTCTAACCGCTGAAACAAAAACCAATGACATATTGCAGATGATGTTGAAGAAATTAGCATTCGCAGGTGAAGCATTCTTTCTGGGCGACCCTGTATACACTTATTGTATAACATTGTCATGATGTTGATTTGACATCACATACACATTCAATGATACATAGCCACTTTCAGTTTCAAATGAACTGCTGTCTTACCAAATACAAAAGTGTGTACGTAAAAGAACAGGCATTTGCTAGACATTTTTTTTTACCCATTTAACAGAAGTAATCCATTATTTAAGGATCTAGACATGACTGGGATTAGTCGAAATGCCTCAAGACCAAGCGAGTTGAAACATATTATTATTATTATTATTATTATTATTATTATTATCATTTATAAGCTGCGCTTTTCCCAAGATGGCTCAAAGCGCTTACAAGAAATATCACCCAAGGTTTAAAATAAGAATATACAATTCTAGAAATCTGGGTTAGGAAAAAGAAATGTTTTAAAGCTCAAGTTTAGTTTTGGGGATTTTTTTGTTATTTGAAAGTTTTATGCCCAAAGGTCATATCACACCAATAACAGATTCTGAATGTCTTTCGTGTTTTTATAATTAATTAAATAAAAAGTCCGGGGGGGGGGACCCCCGAGATTTTTTGGTACCCCGGAAATTTATTTTGACTATATTATACATGTAGCATTTAAAGGATTATAGCGTTGTAAGGTTATCTGAGTTATGCCTCATCAAAAAAGCGGATTCTGCTCTTTCAGATAAGGTGTAACTCTGATAACCTTAACACCTTATTTACCCTATAAATGCTATAATGTAAAATATAGCTTGAAAATCTCTGGGTACCCAAAATCTTGGGGGTCCCATCCCCCCCCCACCCCCCCCCCCGGATTTGTCATTAATTAATTATGAAATCCCCAAAAATCCCCTAAAACTAAACTTGGGCTTTAACCCGTTGACTACGAGATTATGTAAATCCCCATAGACTTTGTACAGGACACATCCGGTTCCCGTAAGCAACGGGTTAAGTGCCTTTTTGAATGAAGGGACAGATTGTGATTGCCTGAGTGTTAAAGGTAGCCTATTCCAGTATTTTGATAAACATGTACACTAATATATACTAACTACAGAGTATATCCAGACTGGAAGGATTTTTCTATTATTTGTTCATTTGAGGAGCAATGAGCATTCATATACCAGTATTGAATATGAGTAGGAACTCTGATTTTGCTGTTCCCTTTATGAGTAGTAAATTTCAATAAGAAAGGTAAAAAAAATATATGTGTAAGTTTTACGTGTTTAATTACAGTACCTACTCCATTATGCAAAACGACTGTACAATTAACCAATGTTCGTCCTTTCTTTGTCTATGTTAAAAGTATTTCTCATTGAAAGGTTAAAGAAAATAAATAAGCATGATTGTATAGCTATAATCTCAATCATATTGTAAGTTTTCTCATTCAAATTTGTGTTGATTTCGTGTTTCAGGATCCAGACAAACGACCAACTTCAAAGGAGGTGATGAAATATCCCATACTGAACAAATTTCGGAGGTGAGTCATATTTCCTGTTCACTCTTAAAATGTCCAAAGAAGTCACAAAAATAAAATGTCGTGGGAAAATTCCAACCGTTGAATTTATTTTAAACAAATCCTGACATTAGTAACAGGAAGCAAAGATTTAGAAAACATGAATGATGTTTAATAAAAAAAACATTGTAGGTAAATTTTGTTTCATAATTTCAATTATCAGTATATTTCACATTTATCTCAAAGAATTTTGCTGTTGACATCAATCCATTTGGTGCCATAAAACTTCAAATAATGTGGTTAAAAGTGCAAAATAATGATGTTATCTACAAGCATTTTTACAGACATACTTCAAGATAGCACTGAATAAAATGTGAATCATGTCCTTTGCCAAATATGAGAAACCTTTTTCCCTTTCCTGTATGTTTTCAATATTCAGTGGTTGAGTTTTAGCTTAGTAAGGTAATGTATATACTGGTATTAGTAAACCTTCTTGTACTGTCACAGGAAATTAATTTCAGCATGAGATTACTCAGTTTGTAATCAGATGACATTTTTATGTAACCTGGCGACATTTAAGAACTCACCATAAGGGAATGTGCTTTCCTTCATCACTTTAACATTTCATAAACAGATTAGCAGTTTTAGAGTGGGGACAGGCTAGAGTTGACTGTTGTTATGTCTTAACCACTCATACCCACACCTGCACCCTACCCCCCCCCCCTAAAAAAAAAAAAAAAAAATCTTGATTTGCACATTAAATGTTGTTTTACTAAAGTTGGTTTCAGATTTTGATAAGGTTTTGTAGGACGTGAAGATTTTATGTTGGTCATAGCATTATGATTGATTTCTGCTTATTTGGGGGGCTTGGCTCCATTATAGGGTGTGCAATTCAAGAACACAATCTTAAAATCTATGCTCTTGATTTGCTTATCATCAAATGAGCTCATCAAAGCAAATGCAATGTAAGCATTCTCAGCAGTGGAACCAGGATTTTTAAAGGGAAGGGGTGGGGGGGGAGCAGAAATTAATGTTCGCAGAAAACATTTTTGGCCGGTGGGATCCTTGCAATGAGACCATATTTTAGCCAATGGATAAATATAAAGAAGGTATGGTACTATTTAAAAAAAACAAATTGAAACTTCCATTTCTCTTTTCTTATTCTCTCCTCCCTTTTTAAACCAACACAAAGGGGGAGGGGAGTCCTAGCAAATTTGGCTCCCTTGCTTCTGCCACTGATTCCACGAAATCTTTACCTTTAGGTATGATGACGTGTTCCTAAGACATAGCTAGGGGGGTGGGGGCAAAGGGGGCCATGCTTCCTGTTGATCAGCAAAAAGAATAAAAAATAAATAACAAAGAGGGTGGGAGTTTGGTCAACAGGTAAAATGTTCTGGAGATGACACCCCAAAATCTAAATCTTTTCAAGTGCATTAGTTCCACAATACCCTTCTCACCCATTCCATTAAGTGTCATGCAAGTCACACATGCTGTATGTTATGAGTCACAAGCCAGGGTATAGGTGATTGCTCTACGTGATCAGGTAAAGCAATCAGCTTCAATTATTTTCTCGGTTTTAATCTATATCCTGGCTTGTGACTTGTGTGACATACAACATGCATGACTTGCGTGACATTTACACAGTATGGCTGTTCTGTGTTTGTCAAGATGTGATAAACCAGTATCCTCAGATCTTTGATTTATTCAATGGCATATCTTTTTGTCTCAAGAGGAAGTGTACCATTTGTTGTGAATTATTTATAGTAGCTTGTTGTATGCAAATGCTCCGAAGTCAAAGCATTTAAAATAGTTGGACAAAAAAAGATACTGAAACAGGAACTTACTGACAGAATGAAAGAGAGGAATTTCCTGTGTTTCCTGGATTAAGGCAGTGATTTGGAGAATTGAGAAGTATGGTTTGTGCCCACAATTCCTCAGAGAGAAGATCCCCTCCCTCCTCCACCATTTTTGTTTCTACTTAAATGTGTTAAAGACACTACATGTATATAAGATTGTGGAAGACCCGTTTAAAAAAATGTCAGACTTTGCTATCTGACAGTGTTTGAATGGACAAATAAACATGCTAGAACACAAAAGTTCAGACAGTTATGCTGTCACTTGTTAAATATAAAATTGGTACATAAATTATTCTAGGCCAATGAAAATTCTGCAACACAGCGGTCCAGGGGGGAAAACTGGAATGGTCTCTCAATGATTTTTACTTTCTTAAAGCACTTAATTTTGAACTGTAATTTTTTCAGGGCTTCATTTTTAGACTGTATCAAAGACACTATAGCATGGGGAATCATGTAACTCACATTTTTTAAACTGGAAAATATTCTTATATGATGCCTTTAATACTCTCCTGTAACTGATATTTTGTCTTCTAGTATTAGCTAAAATGTTAAAACCTTTGAAAATAACTTCTTGACTCTTAATGTGCCGAAGTCGCAGATCTGCACTAAATAATACACATGAAGTCCATAGAGGTTGAAATCCTCTGGTATGTTAAGAGTAACATGTAATTTATGACAGCATTTTTATTTTATTTTTGATGTTGTTTGTTTGTTCATAGATTAAAGTGATAGGCTAACATTGTGGAGCTTCAATTTAAAAAATTATCAAACTTTGATATCTGAGCTATATAGTAGTGTTTGAATGGACAAATAAACACCCCAGAATACAAAAGTTTGAAAGTTTATGCTTCCACTGGCAAGATATGAATGAATAAATAATTAAAACTCGGGGCGAGTAAAAATAACCTAGATCTACACACAGTAAGTCTATGGGAAGAAATGGGGAGGTGAATCCGGCCAACATACGATTTTCACTTTTTTAAAGCACTAAATAATCATTTGAAATACAATTTTTTCAGGGCTTCATTTTTAGACCTTCAAGGTGCAGTTTTTGTTTGTTTTATTTTTTTCTTAATCTTTTGAATTGTTTGTTTATGTATTTATTCTTTACAAGTGAAGATATCTCATGAAAAGTGAAAATAAAGAATTTTTGGTATGTCTATATTATTTTTTTGTTCGCAAACAGTACAACTGAAATGCAGAAGAGGGTATGGGAACTGAATGGCATGGTCCGGAAGGCACGGAACGCCAGCAGCTTTGGACCAGAAACAGTGCCTGTAGTCACATTCAAGAATAGTGAGGTAAGATATCCAGTAGAAGAGAAGTATTTAGAGCAATTAGGAAGAGTTCAGAGTGTATTAGTGAAGAATCAATCTCCTCTTGCCTTGTTGTCATTGGAAATAAAACAGCGCAAACAGCTCATATTACATAAAAATTCAGGTGGAGGGGGGGGGGGAACCTCCATGACATGAGTGTCAGTCAAGATTTGTGCCCACCTCCTCCCCCCCCCCCCCATCTAATCAAATGACTTTCACATTTTCTCTGGAACTACAGAGGCTGTAGTTGGAATTAATGGGGCCATTACGTTGGTGGTTATATGTTGCAGAATAGAAGGGATCATTGAAGTTAGAAGAGTTTGATTTTTGTAAATTGGTCATAAACTATCCGTCGTCACTTGATAAGTGAAAAGAATTTTACCATTAACTCATTGAAATTCAATTGGATTTTTGCAATATCATGGCATGTCTAGAGACCTGAGCCTAGTATACACATGACTAGTCCCAAATGGCTTAAAAAATCATTGAATTAACACCCACGCCTCCTTGGAGAAAATTATGAATGGAAACGTCAAGTATCTTAAACATAGATTATATCCACTCTAAGATAAAACAGGTTACAATTTGGCACCAGTATCTGTAGACACAGGTTCGATACTTTCTTTTCTGGCCCTGTGTCACTTAACTTGAAACAATGATAGCTTTACTGTACCTTTCAATTACAATCTATAATCTACCCTATTACATGAATCGTATGCTGTATCCTGTATTGCTGTGCTGCAGGTTTAATACTGGGGAGGATGGTCGTTTCTGACACCACACAAGCTGGAGACATTCAAAGACGGTAATAGTGCCATACAGATAGCGGAGGCCATGCTCATTTTGCAGCAGTTTAGCTGTGGAGAAGGAGTTATTTACATGGGCTGTAAGTAAACAGGTTACTTAGTAAGAGATTCATGAATATGTTGGGTATGACAGAAATAAAATGTTCTACTCTGCTGTAAGCACAACACACCCAACCCAAACGTTCCAAAGCGTCCCATCTACAACTAACTCACCCTCCCATTTCTCCCAGCACATTTCGAACAGCAGTCTATCCGAAACAAACCTATATAATCCAACACCTAGCCTGCCTTTACTGCATCCCAGCAAAGCAAACGCATTACTGATCTTGTAAAGGGTAGAATTTATCTCAGTGTATTCATTGAAAATGAGTTTTTAGCACCTGAGCCGAAAGCTCAAGTGAGCTTTTGCGTCGCTCTTTGTCCGTTGTCCGTAAACTTTCACACGATTTTCATCATCTTCTTTAAAACACAATGAATGGATATAGCCCAACTTGGTAGCGAATGATCCTGTAATAGGGGGGGGATTCAAGGGTCCTCAAATGGTATCCTGGCCCTGTGGGGCCCGGGGCAGGGCCCTGTCGTCTTAGATCAAGAAATAGTTTTAGCTAAGTCACGTGTGTGGTGTAGATACTTTATATGTAAATGAATTTTGTGTTCCTCATAAGACAATGCCAGCATGACCCATTTTGGCCGCGGGTGGGGGGGGGGGGGGTGCAGGAGGGGGAGGGCCCTATTGCGGGAAACACAATTTACATCATTTGTTTTAAAAGCACATCAATGATTTCAAACAAACTTAGTAGGAATGATCCTTACGGGTGAAGGGATAGAAGGGCTTCCTGCCCAAGGGGGCAGGATCCATACAGGGCCACAAACCCATGTATATTCTACCATTTGGATGCGGTCTAGCATGGCATAACAGGGACCTCAATATATATTTGGGGGTCAAACAGGTTCATCATGTAGGGCAAAGTCATAAGAGGTCAATTTTGAATACTGGGCCGAGACACATGTTATGGGAATTTTCTACTGGGTGGATCAGCCTATTTTTAACTAACTTGGAGTAGAGATTCATGATTTGCGCTAATGTTTTAGGGACCTCAATTTAAATTGGGGGTCAAATGTCTGTTAGTAGGTCAAAAGGGTCAAATAAGGTCAAATGGTTAACATTCATAGGGCAAAGCAATCATGGCTATTGCCTTGTTTTCTTTAATAAATGGATTGCTAGAATTGAGAATCGCTTCAAACGTCGGCAAATTAGCTATTCGAAGCAAGGTGGATGCACAAGGTTTTTCAATGGTTCATCTGGCTCCGTTTCGGCGTGCCTAGATTTTCAGCTTCAGGTAAAAGTGATGTTTTCTTTATGGGCACCACAGAGAGTTTGCAAGACCTCCGGTGAGCGTCATGCCCGCCAGGGCTCTTGTTATTATTATCTTGTACCTAGAACATCCAGATTTTGTTCTTGCCAAATTTCTGTTTTCAGTCTCAAAATGATAGAGCTACTGTTGCTGGTTTGAAAGAAGGGTATCACCCCTTTTTTTGGCTCTCCTGAACATATATTATTTGTAAGATACATGGTTCTGTTAACTCAGTGTTAACTTTTCACATACTTTACATTCGTAAAGATTCAGTATTCAAATATGAAAATAGAAATAATAATATGTTGCAACTGTCTTTACAGAATGTGCAAGGACAGGAGATTGTTGGCCAGCTGGGACATGGGGACACTGCCTGTTACAAGACACCCAAGAAGGTTGAAAGGTTACAGGGGATACCCATCAAGGCTGTGTCATGCGGAGAGGAATTCACTGCTTGCGTCACAGGTAGGCACACAGCAGTAAAAGCAGGGGCGTACTCCAGGGCTGGGGCCACACCCCCCTCTTAAGGTCATAGATTTATTGATCCTCTGTTAACTGTGAGGTCAGATATGTTTTAGAAATGTGTTTTTTGCTTGATTCAGATTTTATGATAGTATGCTTGGGGGGAAAAAAGTCTATGAATTCACCAGAATTATTCTTTACAGTTGATACTCTGAATCAATTGCATGTAACTTTAAGAGAAATAATCCCGAAATGAAGATGATGATGATGATGCTGATGGAGGTGATGATGATGTTGATGGTGATGATGATGATGATGCTGATGCTGCTGAAAATATTAATAATGATGAAAATGATGATGATGATGATGGTGATGATGGTGATGATGGTCATAATAATGATATTGATTATGATGAAAATAAAAATGATGATGATGATAATGATAATAATCATAACAATAATAATGAATAATATTTAAGGATGATAATATTTAATATGATTATGTATACATTGTTCTACTGGAGTCTCTCTCCATCTTCTTGCATCCCTACAGACGATGGTAAAGTCTACACCTTTGGATCTGACTACTATGGTTGTCTCGGGAGGGGGGAGGACTACGACGAGGATGAGGACGAGGAGGGGGATGAAGATGGGGCTAAAGTTCCTATCGAGGTAACCTTTTTCAGTGACAAGCCCGTTGAACAGATATCATGTGGCGACAATCACATCATCGTACTGACCCAGGACAAGGAGGTGTACTCCTGGGGATGCGGAGAATTTGGTGAGTTAATGGTGCTGTTGGCTTCGGGACATAAAATGTACAATTCTCCCTACGAGCATATAGCCGATACCAAGCGATATCACCGTCGCGATACCGATATCTTGATCGATCGCTCTTGGATGCATATTGCGGTTCAGGTTTAATTGTACAGTCAAATGCACAAAACACATTCATTTCCGAACTTGTCAATTTTTGTAATATTGATGGCCTCATACCCATTCAAACATGGATTGACCTGATGAACAATTTTTGGAGAATATCTGTGTCAGCAACTTTCTCTGAGAAGAAATTGTTCCTACGACCAGTAGACAAGGAATGTACTCAAAACTCTCGCCAGGAAAGTCGGCGAAATGTACATGTATATTAAGAGAAAGAATGTAACCACGCACAACAGTTCGAGTTCGGAATGCGAACGCTGGTGTGTTGAGGAGTCCCGATGGCGTCCGTTCATGCTGTAAATGAAAGGGTTGTTATAAAATGGATCGAAGGACTTGTGAAAAAAATATATATATGAGATTTTTAAGAAAGATTTTACAACGATCCACGTAGTACTTAAGCTATTCGAGTGTAATCGCGCATGCATAAACGCGGAAGTTTATTTCCCGAAGAATAAAGGTAAAAAATTAAGAGCGCCAACATGCGTTCAAGATTCGAGGAGCGTATATGCGATAGGGAGAATTGACCATGTTCAGGCAATCTCAAATTCAATTTATCCGCTATTAATGCCAGGTATGGCTGCAATTTGGCGTCATCCATGGAAGGTCAATGGGATAAATCATTATGTGCATGAGTTGTAGTTGTCCACAGTCAGTACAGTAATTAGGGTGAAAGCAAGACAAGAATATGAAGGAACTTTAAAGGCCCAAGTTTAGTTTTGGGGATTTTTGCTATTTGAAAAGCTTTATGGCCGCCAAGTTATAACCCTGTGGCAAAATAGATTCTGAATGTCTTTAGTTTTTTTTTTATTGTTAATAGAAAAATCTCTAGGGGACCCCGAGATTTCGACTATATTTACATTATAGGCATCCAAAAGGGTTAAAAAGGCTTTAGGTTGCATTGTGTTATACCTCATCTGAAAGACAGACTGCTGCTTCTTTCAGATGAGGTATAACTCAATATACCTTTTTTTTTTGTCTTTAGTTTTTTAAAAGTTAGATTAATGAAAAATCTCGGGGAGGGGGGGGGGGGGGGAGAGACGCCCCGAGATTTTCGGCTATATTTTACATTAATAGGCATCCAAAGGGTTAAAAAGGTTATATGAGCTATACCTCATCTGAAAAAGCAGAGTCTGCTCTTTTAGGATGAGGTATAACCAACAAAAAAAAAAAAATTTGGTTTTAACCTTAAAAGCTTTTAACAGCCGCTTCTTGGATGCTATAATAATAAAATATAGTCGAAAATCTCAGGGGAATCCGCTCCCCTCCGAGATTTTTCATTAACTAATTAAAAAGAAATAAAGACATTCAGAAATCTATTATTGCAGGGTTATGACTTTGGGGCATAAAGCTTTCAAATAACAAAAAATCCCACAAAGAACTAAACTTAGGGCTTTAACCAGCAAACTGAAGCAATATCCATAATTTGATGAAGAAGTATGTTTTTGACAATTAGATACAGGAATATTACATACATGAAATGAACGCAGCATATTAATGAAACATATAGATTAAAATTGAAGTCCAAATGCTCAGATGACGGCAGCATCAAACAAGCAGCCCTCATCTAAGTATCTAACCAAGTTTTTCCTGTGGGTGGGGGAGCTTGAGCTTAGTGGTTCGCAGGGTGGAATGGGGTGATTTAATTAACAAGCCGGAGGAGATATTTCATGAGGTGTGAAGAGGTGGTAAAGTTAGTGCTGTTGGGGGGGGGGGGGAGGTGTTTTATAACAAGCCCAAGGAGTATTTCTTATGGGTGTGAGGAGTTGGGTGAGTCTGGTGCTGGGGTTGGGAATGGGGTGAAATTTAATAACAAGTCCAGGAGTATTCCTCGGGCTGTGTGGAGAATGTGGTGAATTTGTGACATAGGCGTGGGAGAAGGGATCGGTTTTTATAACAACCCCAGGCACAGGAGTATTCCTGGGAGTGTCAGTATTCTGGTGAATTAGTGGCTACTGGAAGTGGGGATGGGGGATAGATTCTAACAGCCAATAAACAAGTATCATGGCAGGCAGAAACTACATCATAGTAAATTGACATAGTTGGGGGTATTATAGTGAATGATGGTGCGATTTTGGAGTGGCAATAATGGGTGTTTGGGTGGACATAATCTTATCAAAATCACGTAACAAGTTGGCTTTTAGTGATCATGGAAAACTTTTATACTTCCACAATGTATAAATATGCAATAAGTTATAAGTTACACATATTGTTTTGTAAACACTGTTAAGTGAAAATCACATACACACTTCATGAACATTAAAACTGTAGGCTACAAGTGGTCATATATCATGCCGTTTTTCTTACTGCATTGACTCTGCTCCTACTTTTTCTACGATTTACCCATTTAACTAATATAAAATACATGTTTAGTCATTGTATGAATAGTAATGGTTGTTAGTAGTAAGAAGATCTTTCTGACACAAATGATCTTGTGAAGTTTGTTTTGCAATCCCATTGTATAGAAATTATCATTTTTTTTAAATTCTTATTCATTATTAAGTAACCGAAGTGGGTGGAGGCAAGCACCAACGCTATAACGTCTGTACACAAGATCTTAGTAAGTTATCAAAGCAACACCTTGAAGATCAACTGGGTCATTGAACTATGTTTTAAGAATGATTATATGTGGAGATTGTTAGTTAACAAAATAATGTTTCCCTATCCTTCTTAACTATTTGTTTTTAAATTGTTTCAACATTTTCTTTAATGATCCTAATGCATGATTTTTAGGTCGCCTGGGACTGGTGGTGAAAGATTAGGCAGACTACCTCAGAAGGTAAGCGCCACTTGTCAGCATGATTGATTCCATTTCCATTCCTTAAAGTGATTATCAGGCTTATGATTAAGAAGTCTTATTTAAAGATTGTGTCAGGGATGTGCAAGTCCTTACTTCCCTTCATTATCAATACCAACGGTAAGTATAGTACTTTACCAATGGGTGTGTTGAAAGTCTGAGATCCATACATTCATTGATTTGTTGTTTTAGAGAAAAACTAATAACGACATGTTACCGAATGTTGTTCTTTCCGTGAGTTTCAAGTTGCTCAAACTGCGAATCGGCGGTTACTGTGTACGCAGTCGCAAGACCAGCGGGCGCACACGCCGCACATGATTGGCTAAACGGCTAACACCCCGTGCGACCATTGGCTAATGGGGCTGATCGGACAATTTTGGACGACACATTGCACGTTACGTCGCAGAGTTTTTTAAATTGCTCCTGAGAATTTGAAAAAGGATGAAGTTTAAACTCGTATCCAGTTTTCAAACGCAAAACTCAATATTTTACC
>JZLH01S0040465.1:14812-29417 GCA_001188425.1 Eucidaris tribuloides
CCGATAAAAAGCCTGGGTGGTGTTTCACGGGATATTCGGTGAGCGATGTACGCGCAGTACAATCGAAAAGGGTAATCAAAATCGCCAAAATCGGGATAAAAGGGTATACTTTTTAACAGAAGCTACTTCAAAAAGCGGTATTCTTTTCAGACTTGAATATCCTTGTTTAGGGTAGACTGTAGATCGACTTTCAATTACGTGTTTTAGTTGGTCTATTTGAAGGCTCCATACACCGCATGGTGTAACACTCTGCAAATTAGGGTGGTTCTTATTTTACAAAAGTCTGAAAAACTATGGTCTCACCCCTTAAAATGGTTCAGTTGCATGAAAAACTTATCCTGACAAAATTTCAGGAACATTGAATAATATTTAGAGGTAGCTCAAAGGCCTCAAAGTTGGGTGCTCAAAAATTAGGTATCCATGTAGTCCCACATACAGTAATTTATGTATTGTACACAAATCACAACATGTGGAACTGTCATTTATAAACAATTTTCATGGACTTACCCACCTAGACTAGGGTTAGGATTAGGGATAGGGTATCCTAACCCTACCCTAACCCTAAAGCCTAACCCTAAACCCTAACCGTAGATATTTGCTGGATACCTTTATAGGTTTGATGTTATGATTGGAAACACTTGAAAATGTCTCAAGAACCAAATGAGTTGAAACATATATACCAACTTATGAATATGAACTATACACCAGCTGGAAGGATTTGTCTTTAATTTGTTTACTTAAGGTGAATCAAGCGTGAACATACCAGTATTTTATTTCTCTTGTGCCCTGATAGAAAATATCCCATAGAAAGCTACACAGATTTGCATGCCACAATGGATATTGACAGTAGTTATTTAACAATTAGTCAACATTTGACCACAAGATTCTACAGGAGAATCCTTGCATAGTTTACTTGATTTTAGAATAGTTTCAGCACAAGTTGAGGACTAACACCAATTAAATGTTATTAATGATTAAAGCCCAAAGATAACATTGTTGAACTTCAAGTAAAACAAATTGTCAAAATTTGATCTGAGCTACATAATAGTGCTTAAATGAAAAAATAAACATCCTATCATATAAAAGTTTGGAATATGCTGCTATGGGCATGGTATTCGTAGATAAACACCCCCCCCCCCAATTTATTGCTTGGGTTGACTATTAAATAGTCACACATATTACATAATAGTCTATGGGAGGAAATAGACAAGGTCAGGATAAGGTCACACTGGATAAGTCGAGATTTCCACTCTTTTAGAACACTAAATGTTCACTATGAAGTACAAGTTTTTTCAAGGCTTCATTTCTAGACCTTATCACAGACATTTAGAGCATGGAGGATTATATAGCTCAAATATTTTAAACTGTAGTCATGGTTAAATTGTGTCTTTAATTAGTAACCAAAGTTGGTTGTGACCCCGGGTTGTGACTAACAAAGACTCAGCAAAAAAGTGATTGTTGGTCACAATAGAGTAATTCTAGGGGGTTGCTCAGTCTATATAAGTACATTAACAGCAATCAGCTTAACATAAATAACAACAGTACCTCAAGCAAGCATGGTACTTTGTGCCATGAGAACCTCTAAATCCTGTTTATCCAGCATTTTAGAACAATATTTATTAAGTGGGTATATTCTTGATGCTCAATCTTATTCTACTTTAATACATAAATGGTAATTGAATTCGTGTATGCACTTCCATTTATTTTTTACTTCAAACATGGCTCTTTGCATCATGAGTACTCCTTAATTACTCCTTGAAAATAGCTCTAAGATGCGTGATGACCAGTAGGTCATCAGGCATGTTAGAACAATATTGAGGGATATTTTTTTTAGAACACAGTATCCCCTGATGCTCAATTGTAATTGCCTTGACATCAACTCATTGAAAATATAAATGTGTTTTTTTATGTACTTCTGTTGTTGTTCTGAACTCAAACAAACATTGCACTTTGTGCTGTGAGAACTGCTAGTTTAACAATGTTAACTTGTGCGAAAACTATTCTAGAATCAAGTAAACTATGCAATGATTCTGCTGTGAAAATCTTGTGACCAAACATTGACTCATTCTTAAAGTCAATATCCCTTGTGGCAGGCAAATCTGTTGTGTAGCTTTCTATGGGATTAATTCCTATTAGGGCACGAGACAAATAAAATACTGGTATGTTCATGCTTGATTCTTCTGAAGTAAACAAAGTAAAGACAAATCCTTCTAGCTGGGAGATCCACTCCAGCTGGTGTATAGTTCATAATAGTTGGTATATACTATATATGTTTCAACTCATTTGGTTCCTTGAGGCATTTTCAAACTTATGTTCCCAATCATGTCATTAACATTTAAGGTATCCAGCAAGTATCTTGGGTTAGGTTTAGGGTTAGGGTAGGGTTAGGATACTCTATCCCTAACCCTAACCCTTGTATGCGTAGGTAAGCCCATGAAAATTGTTTATTAATGGCAGTTCCATGGTACGATTTGTGCACCCTACATAAATCACTGTATGTGGGACTACATGGGTTTCTAATTTGTGAGCACCCAACTTTGAGGCCTTTGAGCTACCTCTAAATATTATTCAATGTTCCTGAAATTTTGACAGGATAAGTTTTTCATGGAACTGAACCATTTTAAGGGGTGAGACCATGGTTTTTCAGAATTTTGTAAAATAAGAACCACCCTAATGCAAATGTTGTATTTCTCTACATAACGCATGCGGAATACTTATTTGCATATTTAGTAATTACTAATTTGCATAAGCATATCTAATAATTCAAGCATGAAACAACACAATTCCATGATAAACAACCTCTTCTTACAGCTGAAAACCTTGAAACAGGAATTTATGGACTACAATAGGCACCAAACCTGAGAAATTCAATTTGTTGATAAAAATTGGCATATTTGCATAATTATGAATATATTAAAAAGTACAATGATTATCAGTATTTCGACTATGTTTTTTTTTAGAGGAAATGACAAAGGACGTGTGTGCCAAATTTGGTTGCGATCGGACGACCGACAGCCGAGATCTTGGGGGGGGGGGGGGTTTCCAGCTTCCAAAATAGCCCAGTCTTTTTAGGGTTAAGGCTTCTGCTGCCTAAATTTCATGGTCAAATGTTTAATATTTTTTGAACAATCACAATCATTACTCATTGCAAGAGGTAAATTTGTTGTGTAGCTTTGTAAGGGATCAATTTCTGTCAGGGTATCAGAATAATTCAATACAGGTAAATGAACGAAATCCGTCCAGCCAGGAGATACATTCCAGCTGATGTATACATTGGAATATGTTTCAAAATACTTGGTTCTTGAGGCATTGTTTACTTCTCCCAATCAAGTCAATGCCCTTTCAAATCATAAATGGAACAAAAAGACATGCAGAATGCATAGATAATGGGGTTAGTTTAATACTTCATACCACAAACTTACCCTGTTTGAACTGACGTCTTTCTTAGTTTCGTAACGCCCCTTGTATCCTCTGGCTCCACATGAGCCTTCTCTCTTCCATGTTCATCTGCCTCCTGTTGACGAAACCCTGCAAACATTGAGTGACAATATGAAAAACGTGTTGCTGACGTGTTTATACACGTAAAGAGGGACAGCAAATGGAGACGGTTTTTCGGTTTGTGTAAGCGAGACAGGCAAAGAGGGTTTGGCAATTTCCCGGGAAATTCAGTAATTTCCCTGCCCAGGTGCGGAAATACTGCGGAAAATACTTGACAAGTGCTTGCTGGAAGTACTCAAAGATGTATAGGGAGGTACAGGGAAGTACTAGAAATACTTCAGAAACACCTGGGCAATACTTAAAAAAACATTTCAAGAACTATTCAAGATGTATTATTTCATTTTAAAGTATTTCCATTGTATTTTCTGACTATTTTTCCATTTTCCTAAAGAATAATTAGGCCGTATTTACGGTATTTACCGCCAGTATTTCCCACTCCTGCCAACCCTGCAGGATAAGCCTGCTGCTGGTTTTGGGCATTGTCCAAATGAGAGATGTTGGAGTACATTAGGGAAAAAGATGTTGAAATCGTGCCACCAGCGGAAAAAGGAAAGAGGTGGACAAAAAAGAGGTTTATGGAAGTGCTTAAAGAAAATACGAGGATGATTGCTGTGACAAGGTGTATACATGTTATCAGCAGAATAGATCACGGCTGGAGAAACTGCATTCGCATCTGTAGCAAACCCCTGCATTGTGGAGTGGGAGCAGCCGAAGAGAGAGAGTTCATCAGCCTGGCCCACAGTCTTTATGAATTTTAATTTGGAAGATCACAACTTAAATATCTAACATATGTACAAAACATAATGACAAAGCAATTTAAATCTGCAGTGGCATGTGTACTACTTTTATTTACCACTGTACAGTGTGGCTATACTCAGTTATATATACTCACTACAGCTACACATTAGCTGCCCAACTGCATCGTCGCAAACACAGCTAAACACTGCCAAACAAATTGACAAATATTCACGGATGTATGGTTGTTGGTTTCATTGCGTTTTTACCTTAAGGGGTAATTCCAGCCGTTCAGAACAAATACATCAAAAAGCATCCTCATTTAAGCAAAGGCCTACTTTCTCTTTTCCGATGATATAATTGTTCAATGTCTCCTCGATTCCAAATTGCCTAGAGAAAATTGCATGTTGATTGATTTCCAGGCCGGACATTTTAATTTAAATTCATGTAGACTTTCATACAGTGTTTTATGTTTAATTCATCGGTTCAAGAAAAGATGGTTGTTATCATCAAGCGTACTAGCGACTGATTTTAATATTATATTATGCAACCTTCAAACCTCGAATTTCAGATCAGCTTTTGGTCGAATCATACAACAAGAATCTCAACTTGCATAAAATAAAATAAATATTGACGATAATGGGCAACCTTGTCTCACTCCACGTTTATTCATAAGGTTGTGAAGAAAATCCAGTTAATTGATACACAGCCCTCTAATGTCGACATACATATAATTTTATCCAACGACTATGAAAGGTTGCATCAAAACGCGAAAGTTATGTAATGCTTTATGTATAAATTTCAATCAATCATGTCGGAAAGCCTTTTTCAAAGTCAATACTTAGAGCCAAACATTCAAAATTTCGTTGTTTACAAAAGTTTTGTATATCATGAAAAGACGTATATTTTCCCCAATTAAAACGGCCCTTATGAGAAATCCATATTGATCTGTTGCTATTAGCTGAGGTAAAACCTTTTAATTCGTTAACGGAGAGGAGGTTTTAGCTAAAATATATTGTAGCACTTATTTAGAAGAGATTATTTGCGACGCCAGTTTTTAAAGATAGCAAATCTTTTTTCCCTTTAGGGTAGTAAAGTAACAATACTTCTTCTCATGGAATGGCGAAAGAATGTTTTTCTCGAAGCTTTTGTTATAAACAGAACACAATAATTCTTTAATTTGACGGCCAAAACCCGGTTTTGCTAAAATTCATCATGGGCAAACCATCAGACTCCGGCGACTTATCTGTTGGGAAAGTTGAAATAGCAACGAAACATTCAGAGATTTGATGAGAATTTGATTGAACCCATTTTTCTCACCTTACCTTGCCAATGGAGGCTGCCATTGTTTGACTTCTCAGCGATATTCGTGACGTATGGCCCGGACTACGTAAAGATGTCTTCTCATTGCCAGCATATCCACCACGTAATCACTCTCCACGAAATGTTCACTGCACAGCACATCATGTTGCGTCCATTTGTATCCTTTCTGTAAGAATTGTTCCACTCTTATGGCTGCTGCCCATTTTTGGAAGGCTTCTGGTCTGGTTTTGGGATTTGGGAACCTGTGAAAAGATTTCCCTCCACTCAACCGTAAGCTTGACAAAACACCATGTTGCTCGGCGATTTGCACAGTGAACCAATGACTGCTATCGCACGCGGCGGATTTAGATCGAAGTTGTCCGGGGCATACGTCATACCTTCGCTGGGGGTCTGCTACAAATGGCGACTTCCATTAGCAGCAGACAACAGTGAAAATACCCATTTGGGGGGATCTAAATCTTGCAATAAGTTCAGTCTCGCTTTACCGATTCGGATGAATTTGGTATCAATTTAATTAGCAACATACTCTTCATTTAAAAATGATAAAGAAATACCAGGGTTGGATTCCCCTTTAATTGTTTTTAACCAACTGAAGACTAGACATGAGGTATCTCCACGTCAAGTATATGGGAAATGTCGGTTGAGGCAAATGAAACCGTCTTCAACAGGTTAAATATTACGTTTTCTAAGAAATTCTATGAATTCTGTGAATTAATCTGTTTTCCGTATCTCAGAAAATTGATGATTTTAATGATGATGGCCCCACTTACTTGGCAATTGATTCTTTCAGGTACTGGGAAGCTACTTCTCTGCTCTTCCTTGCTGCACTTATGGCCTGACGATGCTTGCGATCATGCTCCATTAGCGCCGCTATATGATCCCTGAGCAAATACATAAATAAAATTGATAATTATCAAACCCTCTGATGGGAAGGCCATGTTTCATAATTATCAAACGCTCCAAAAGGAACCCTACTGATAATTATTGAACCCTCTGATGGGAAGCCCACGTTTGATAATTATCAAACCCTCTGATAGGATAAACCCATGTTTGACAATTATCAAACCCTGCACCGATAGGAAGCCCACGTTTGATAATTATCAAACCCTCTGAATGGAACCTACATTTGATAATTATCAAACCCACCGATAGGAAGCCTGTTTGACAATTATCAAACCCTCTGATGGAAGCCCATGTTTGATAATTATCAAACCTTCTGATGGGAAGCCCACATTCGATAATTATCAAATCCTGTGACGGGAAGCCTACATCTGATAATTATCACACCCTCTGATGGGAAGCCCACAATTATCAAACCCTCTGATAGGAGGCCCACAGTTTACACTTTTGGTTTGAATAAGTTAAATATTTCACATTTCTGCACATCAATCAACAGAAATTGAAGAAATAGTGGCACCCGATTTCCTTATAATTGGTTGATTTTTGCAGACTTTTGTGGAAAGTCTACTTTTATTTTGGATCAGGTTAAATACTCAACCAGTAGTCTACACGAGGCTGAAGTTGTGGGGTCACTATTTTACAAACATATTGATTTTTGTTGACGCCTTCTGGTTTGCACATCGCCAAATCACTACATACTTTAAGAAATATGCCATCATATATTTTTTAAACAATTTTCTTAAATTTTTTCTGCAGCCTTCTAAGCCCCACCTCTAAAAAAACAATCCTCCAGATCATCTTTATTAATAATTCAGTTGTAACATCACCATCGTGTTTAGAGTTGGCAAAATTTGATCTAAACCTCATTCGATTATCGTGGCAAAAAACATCGTCGATGACACGATTTATCGCCTGAGTTGAAAAACAGATTTGTGATGAACAAGATAAATCTATTTCACACTTACATTGACAGTACACTCTTTAGGACTGTTATCAAAATGTGGTCAAAACAATGTTGCTTTCTGTAGACCCTCTTGTGATAAAATCTGGAGATCTGTGGTGCCAAATGTTTGTAAATGGCATTTTTGGTTGGCAGGGTGTTGACAGATTTGTAGACAAAATACTAAACGCACTACTGCTCACGCACTACCACAAGTTTGATTACTGAACAGCATGGACTGATGGAGGTCTCTCTTGTTACTCCTACCTCCCTGATTTTATCTCTCGTGTGCAGAGTATGGGGAATTCTTGGTCCCTCTCACTGCAGTGCATGCATTTACCCCATTAGGTTTTCATAATTGAGGGTATTTTGGGTCATATCGTGCCTCTGGCGATATTTTGAAATAATCACGAGATCATTATCGTGTATTCGATATTTTTTCAACATCGTCTAATTTCGATATTATCTAAAAATCGGCCAGCCCTAATCGTGTTACACTTGAGCTGAACAAAGGGACAAATTTATGTACCTTACCATTCATTGTTATTACAACCTGCACTCCTGCCTACATGTACAATCATCACATTTTGATACAATACTCTGTCTGACAGCTATTTGAAGCATACAGTAGTTTTAAGTGCTACATCAGAAATTTGTAAACAAGAAACAGTTTTTATAGAACATATAATGCTATTGTGAGTAAGAAATATAATGATGTTATTAACCTCTCAGGGATGACAGGCCAGAAAATGCAGTGTATCCCAGAAACAATAGGCCCCCGGGGGGGGGGGGGGGGGGGCATTACCCTCACCTAAGGTCTCCCAAACTCTCTATAGTGCCACAAAGAAAACACATATCAATCATACATAGTTATGGCCATCGGAGGCTGATATCTAAAGCACTAACAGAGCCACATGAACCAGTTTTCATCCCCTTGACATATACATGTAGCTGATTTTGCCATGTAAAGTTAAATACAAACATTGATATTTATAAAAACAAGGTGAGAGCCATAATGTGTCTCGCCCTAATATGTTAAAGGGACCGAAAAGTCACATACATGTATCATGATGTTTTCGAGCTGGCCTGGCTCAGGTAATATTCGGGAATGCCCGTATACTTTCGGAAAACAAGCGCGCATGAATTGTGTACATTTCCCCATACAGCACGCATTCAACCAAAGAAAGGTGAACTGCACACGGCCCTACCTTCAACAGCAATTCTGTTCGCAGGGGGGCCAGGGGTACCATTTGAGGACCCTTGAATCCCCACCCCCTAATGATCATTCCTGCCAAGTTTAGGCTAAATCCAATCATGGGTTTTACAGGAGAAGATGAAACTGTGTAAAAGTTTACGCACGGCGAACGACGGACAAAAAGCAATCGCAATAGCTCACTTGAGCCTTCAGCTCAGGTGAGCTAAAAAAACAGAACCCTGAAACAAAGGCTTATTGCACGGAAGCAATGGGGAATATACTTGAAAAACATGTTCAAAATAAACTTTGACTCTTTTGAATGATACATTAAGCAAACTTATTCTTTCATGCATCTCTGAGTTCCATGACTTCGAAAATGTAATGTCAAAAACCATTTGCTACACTTTTTGGCTTTGACACATGTGCACATCACGAAAAGAAAGAGACAGGTGCATGGTTTGTGGAGTGTGAATGCCAAAAAGTATAGCAAATGGTTATGACAGACTATAACTTGTAAGCAGGTGGCCATAAACACATGTCTGCTAAATTAGTCAGGTTTTACTTTAGTCTTTGGTCAAGATGGAGCACAGATTTATTGCCATAAAATCAATGAATGAATATCACATGCTGACATACACACAGTTTGGTCTGAAAACAAACACCTTTGTATCAATTTTCCACCAACATACTTTTCTCTGGATTTCCTCTTCTGTTCAGCCTGCAGGGTCTGTTTGCGTTCCTTCTGGGCGCGGCGAGCGGCGTTCTCTCTCCGTTCCTGCTCCAACTTGGCCTCCTTCCGCTTCAGTTCCTCTTCCTCCAGAAGAAACCGCCCCCTCTCCAAGTCAAACTTGGACAACTGCAGTCTGTCAAAGAGTGAATGTGTATAGATCAAAGTTTACCAGGTTACATTGTAAAATTTCTATGCAGTTCTACATATATGCAGTTCACTTTCTTTCATTCATAAAAGCATATCATGTACAATTTAAGAATCACATTTACAAGTATTACAGATAGTACCGAAACACTGAAACAAAATTACCAGGAACATCAATCTATTTTTCAGATTTTTATTATTATCATTTTTTTTTTGGGGGGGGGGTAAAAATAAAAAATCTCAATTTTTTGGTGCGCTCCATATGCGCACAATTGCAATATAGAATTTTGCTCAAAATTGACAATTGTGTATATCTAGCTGTAGTACTTTTATATTAAGTTTAATGGCTTTGTAGTGTCGTGCAATACTTTCTAGAAGTGTGATTGCATTACATTTTATACATTTTTTGAGTTGTTAAAATTGTTGGGGGGGGGGGCAAAATTATATGTTTGCCCCAGCATAGGAAATACCCTGGGGCGACGGACAATTAAGCCCCAAAATTAACAAAATAGCCCCCTAAAATCACTAAATAGCCCTTAATTTTCCTCATAGGGTTCAATTTATAACATACTGAAATCACTAAGTAGCCCTTAATTTTTCTCATAGGGTTCAATTTATAACATACTAAAATCACTAAACTGGGTTTGAAAGTAGCCTCAGAAAATAAATTTGTATTTCCTGTCCTGGTTTGCCCCCTAAAATTGTCACTCCGGAGCGTCTGCCCTCCACCAATCATGTCATTAGCCTTTAATCACTTACTCGGCCTTATCTAGTCTTTCCACGATCTGTGCTTCTAGAGCCCGTTCTGCCTCAATCTCGGTGGCGATCTTCATCAGCTTGCTGTCGAGACGGAAGGCGTTGGCGGAGTTACCCTCATCCTGGCATATCTCCAGCTGAGTCAAGATGTGGTCACGCTCCAACGTCAGGGCTTCGATGCTGGTCCGACACTTCTGTAGCTCCTCCCTTTCGAGAGTAGAGTAGAAAAGTAGGGTGAGGCATTGATTTAGAAAAGAAAACTGGCTATTTGACTGATTAGTTCATCTTTGGAACTGTTGGCCTAAATGCCACTACATTATAGATATAGTGGGAAACTATTAGACTGGAGACGCTGTCTGTATCAACAGTTTTTGGTTTTAAAGATAAGATTGAGTACTTGCAGTACAAAATAATTTTGATAGTAACTGTTAGCAAACCATTAATGAACAGATGGCATTCTGAAAATGAAAATGTCACTCTGGTAAAGAAGAGAGTAGTTGAGAACAACATACGTGACACTTTGTTTTTAACAAAATAACACAGAAATCTGTGTGGGACAATGTTAATTGTGATCATTTCACAATGCTAGGGCCAGCGACGAATAGTGCACCTGTTTAAACTGTTGATCGTAAAAGTAATATTATATTTGAAGTGAATTAGTCCCACATTAAATGCAATATACTTTCACCTGTAACCCAATGAAATGTGGAATTCTGATGAAAAGATTGTCCATCATCAACCATGTAGTACTCCAGTTTGTCTAAATGTTATAAACTCCTCAAAAATGTTTGGAAATCTGAGTTTGATCAATTGTTTCTGCCCTTTTTTTTTGGTAAAGAACATGGTTTGAGTTGTGTACGTTTGTTTGCTTGTTTGTTTGTTTGTTTGTTTGTGCACACATTTGTGTGAATCTATATTAATGTTCAGGTTAGAATGCATAACGACCAGAGATACATTGGGTAACTCACTCATCAACAAGGACAAAAACATGAGTGATTAACCAAACTTGGGTCATTTTGCACACCTTTAATCTCAAAGCTAACCAATGGAGTAGCAAGGGCTCCTATTGAAATTGGCATTCATGGCTAACCAGCTGAGAACAAAAGACATAACTCCATACAAAAGAAAATTTTTCATTGACTCTTCATAACCACTAGTGTTCATTTTGCAGCTTTTCAACTTACACCTTATCCCATATCAAAAACACTAACCTTTCCCCAATGGCATAATGATCATAACAAGAAGGAGCATTTTAAAGAAATTAAATAATCTTTTCTGATGCTACCAAAGATGCATTGATTACTACTAAGTACAAGGAGAGAGAATTGAGCAAACCCAGATTTCCAAACTGTTTTTGAGGAGTTCAGAACATGAACAGCTAAATTCAAAAGGACAGGTCTACATTAAATTTTGTGCACTTGCTTTCATGATATGAATTAAGAATAACCAACCTTGTAGTCTGGACGATGTTCTCCTGTTCCAGAAGCTGTGTATCAAGGTTGTCCAGATGACGGCGGAGGGCCAACATCCTGAGCTTCTCATCCCGAGAAAATCTCTTGTTAGCCGACGCGGGTTTGGTGCCATTCTCGTCAACGAGGCTGTCTTCTGGTCTGCAACGAAAGTTCACCATATTATGATTATTTTAATATGTGAAGGGTTCTTTGTTTTTGTTTGTTGATGTTGATTTGCTTGTTGATTTTTTTTTATGTTACTGAGTCACATAAGTGATTATTACAAACCCCCTGAAACACATTTTTGCACATGCAGTTTTGCAAAGTACATCCAAGTTGGCTCATACAGCTGCCAACCTCTGCTGACAAAAAAAACACCATACTGATCCACAGTAGAAATCATATTTTGAAGCAAAAAACATATTTTGGAAATAAATAGGTTAATTACACACATGTTTACTCAAGAATGCGATAGTAGAGTTAAGAAATTTGTATGGATGAAATACATATTTCATATCAATTGTACAGTCACCAATAAGGCAGATTATAATATGTGACCTGATCTAGAATAACCCAACATTTGTCAGAAGTTTACATTGTGGAGAAAACAGCCCCAAAAGTTGAAAATGGATCTGAGGGGGCCAAGCTGACATTCTCACAATTTTTGGAAAGAACAATTATTCCTCCTCCATCTGCGAAAAATCAACTCAAAATATGAAGTCAAACAAAACATACTTATGCGATTATAAAACAAGATGATGTGGTTGTAAGCATGTTAGTCAATTTTAAAACCCTCTTTTCCCGGTTTCTTTATGAAGTGTCCACAAAATGTATAATTACTATAACTCGGCCCTACAATACATGTTTGAATTAGGTACCAAATTAAAGCTTATGAACGGATCATTTCAGTGGTATACAAATTTAAATTTTGATTTTTGCCACCAAGTGCTGGGTTTAGCCCGATCTAGTCAAATATAAATGAAAAACTGTCATGAACATCATTTACATGTGACCACCCAGCTCAAAACCCACAAAAAAGTAGGCCAAAAATCAATTTTCATGTTTTTAAAGAGAAAGCTGTTTGCTTTAAAATGATATACAACTTATTTAAATTTGAGAGTCCTAACCCATTCAAAAAGTGATTGAAATAAGAGAGAGTTAGGAGGTGCAGTTTTACAGAAAAGAGAGAAAAGAGGATTTAAAGATTACGTTCACTCAGGTGCGACATTGCAAAAGCACATGTCCAAAAAAATGTGGTCAACAAAAACTGCCAGTACCCCGGTTTTAGTTTTGTTTTAAGCAACCAAATTTTGACAGTAGAAAGAGAAAAGATTATTCTTTTAGAGGAGACAAACTTTAAAAATTTGAGTTGGTTAACCCAAAATACTCATTTTGGTGTATTAAAGAGAATCATAATTTGCGACTTTTTGTTGGTTTGGAGCTGGGCGGTCACATATTCACATAGAATTTGTGCAATATAAATGTATGTAACAGCCCTACCCAACCAGGGAGATGTCATCGCTCTGGGACCATGCATCCTCGTCACTGTCGTATTCCAAGGCACTGGACTCCAACCAACCCCTGTTCTGCTGGTAGGAGGAAGGGGGTGGCTCGGCCGAGTACTGGGGGAAGCTAGGGGGGTAGGCCCCTCCCACGGCGGGGGACAGGAACTCCGGGTCCGTAACGCTGAGGGGCGTGGTTCTGTCCATCGTCGTCAGGCCGGTATGGAGTTGCCTTTCGTCCACCTGACTTTGAAGGTGGGACATGGTTGCTTCAAGCTGAGACATGGCGGGGTTAATCTACTTTCTCCATGGACCTGTAAGTAAAACAAGTACAAAACAAGAAGAGCAAGACCAAAAAGAAATATAACAATTGGACAATAAGAAGATCATCACACTTAAAATAGGATAGAAAGACAAGTAATAATTCATGATACAGGGTTCAAAATTTATCATTGTAATGTAATATTAACAAAGAGCAACTAAAACGCATTTTTTTTTGGTGAGCACTGGCTTGCGCTTGGAACCACCTCCCACCCAACAAGATAAATAGTTCATCAACTGTAATCGTCAGAAGCAAGATTGAAAAAAGCCACCCTCACTACAACTAAAGTCATTGTGCCCTCTCTCTCGCTGCAATATACTGCCTGGTCCAGCAGCGTATGCATCAAGATCCACACCTCCTACCTAGAATCTATGTGGTCCAGTGAACACGAGTTGTGTCCGAGTCCGAGATAAATTCAAAGACACTACATGTATATAACACTGTGGAAGACCCGTTTAAAAAATTGTCGAACTTTGCTATCTGACATATCTGACAGTGTTTGAATGAACAAATAAACACCCTAGAACACAAAAGTTTGGACAGTTATGCTGTTACTAGTACAATATGTGCAGATACAAATTGGCATATTAATTTTATATCGGCCGATAGGAAATTCTGCAACACAGCAGTCTAGTATGGAGAAAAGCTGGAATGGTCTCTCAATGATTTTCACTCTTTTAACTCATTCAATACTAGAGCCTGTCCAGAGTAAAATAATCACTAAAAATTTGCTTTCTCATCAAATTGGCAACATATTGGAATAGTCAATTATATATAACGGGTAATGGGTATTGAATGATGTGTCAAACATTCGCCTAATTAATTAATCATTTATTGGTGAAATTTTCAAGATCTTATTTTTCTTGTGAAATTTAAGACTAAAAACAATTTTTGATT
Source organism: Eucidaris tribuloides (assembly GCA_001188425.1). Lineage (NCBI taxonomy): Eukaryota > Metazoa > Echinodermata > Echinoidea > Cidaroida > Cidaridae > Eucidaris > Eucidaris tribuloides. The sequence continues at coordinate 29,206 of JZLH01S0040465.1, forward strand.
GAATAACTTTCACTTTTAAATGACATAAAAAGGGAAAACACGTCCGTAAAATATGTTTCTCAATTAGTTCAATACATCACCCATTAACAAAGTGAAACAACCCAAAGCCTCATCATAACAACAGCCGTTGCCAATTTGATAAGTTTATGAATATTTTAGTTAAATCTCATTTAAAAATTCATAACAAAATGAATATTCATTACGACATTGAA
>JZLH01S0040465.1:29665-41904 GCA_001188425.1 Eucidaris tribuloides
TATTTTCTTGGTTTAAACAGCAATACAATCATGAAATAACCTAAGTCAATTATTCTAACTAAAGGTTGTTTGTAATTTTTTACCTGTAGCCCTGCAAATTTAATGCAAAATTCGGATCAGCCTTCTCTTCATGAAATTTCTTCGTCTGTTCTGTTATTCTCGGAAGTCGAATATTAGACTCATTTCAGGTCGCGCGCTGCATAAATCTCTGCCTCCACACAAGGGCCCTGTCGGCACGAGAGATTTGAATTGCGCCATCTATGTTAAAATGCCTGTTAACAAGTCTAACCTGTTTTCACTGGCCTTTACCCGGAAGTGCTTAGAGCGGGATCGTCACCTGAAAAATCATTTTAATCAGTCAACCAGCTGGGCACTGACAAGATTTCCACTAATTTTTGTATTTGTATTATTTTTTATTTATTCTCAACGGAGAAAATCCGAGCATAAACATAAAATAGGTAAGTATTACGCTTTATCAACGATGAGGTAAGTTGAAAATGTATAACTTCACGTACAAATCTCAAATGGTGGTTTGACAGTGCAGAGAGCTGTGCACTCTGCGAGGCGACAGTGATTTGCACGGCTAAGGCTTAAGCGTGGCATGGCCCACACCTACTATGTAGTCCTAAGCAGAGCTACATGTATATGGACCACATACGCCCTCTAGTTTCTACTGGAAAAAACGAACAAAGTTTGCACTGTGTGAATTGAATGCAAGAAGAGCAATTATAAAATTGCATTTGCAAAATTTAAATGCTGGACCCACATGTTTAGAAAAATTAAAACAGACTTCTGAAATGTTGAGTCCTTAATTTTCATAACATATAGGCCCGTATTCTCGAAGCAAGTTTATCTTAGACACCCTGTTTAAACCTAGGTTTATCTCCAAGTTAGACCATAGGTTTAAATTTCTTATTCTCGAAGCCGGTTTAAAGTTAGACAGGGTGTCTAACTTGGCCAAAAGATAAACCACCTCAGGGGTAAGTTTAAACCCGGGTTTATCTTTTCAAAATGGCTGGATATCTCATTCGTCGGCCGGGCGTTCATTACGTATTTTGGTGAGCTAAAGTATACATTTTCAAAATGACGGATTCAACTTGTAAAAGTAATGGTCAACGTGCACTTTTAAGCACCAGTACTGATTCCGTTGAAACATACGATTTCCAAAATGATTATTTTTGTGCGCTAACTTCAGTACGGAGATCGCCCACTCGCGCTCGCGCAGCGCAGCAGTGCATCACTGCTGCATGGACGTAGCTAGCTAGCTAGAGATAGAGTTTACGTACGCGACATTTTCCTGCCACTGCACTGCAGAACTACACAAGATCGTACGTCAGGGCTAACTGTAGTGTCAACGTTTAATCTGTCATCATGGAGTTGACTTTGCGAAGAAAGAAGAAGGGAAGCGGTAGACAATAGAACTAATTACAAGATCAAGTAAGTGGCAGTGCATCATTCTAAAAAAAAAGCTGAATAGACAGCGGTCTTTGGGCTGGCGATGCCGAGCCAAGACAGTATGCACATCACTCATAATTTTTGTTGCAGAGAGAGGCCGGCGGGTGTTGCTGGATTTATCGGCTGGCCTACAAAATTTGTAGGTATTGGCTTTGGTAGGTATTTACTTTGGTAAGTTTGGATTTGACTTGTGGGGAGTTTCATTTTGACAATTGCCCGCACCATAACGTAGATCTAACGAGTACAGCTACGGCCGTTCGTATCACTATCGACTATCGTTACGTAAGGCCCGGCCGAACAGTCATACTCAATCTCCGTTAGATCTAACGACGGTAACAACGGGCGTAGCTAGCTAGCTACTCCTAGCTGTGCCTGTGTCATTTTGTGTGTGTGTGGTGGGGAGGGGGGGGGCAGCGGCCGCGCCTAACCAAGTTAGGCATGGCGTTAAATACAAGCATCGCCGCCGCCTGCGGCTTTGCACGGCGTCTGGACAGGCTATGCATGACGTTAGCGTTACGTTTATTGTGCACATTACTGCATATCGTTGGGTTTGTTTTGTCCGCGAATGTGTAACGTTAATTGTGTAATTTGCACAAAGTCGGGTGGTTTATTTTTTACTGACAAAAAAATACTAAACGTTAGTAACATTATCAATGATCTAACGTTGACTAACAAGTAACATGCCATGGATCTAACTTAGCTATCATAAGGTTAACGTTAGTCTTTAACTACAGTTAGATCTAACTTAGTTTTCTATTAGTTATTACTATTACGAATGTTACACATTGGATGAATAGTTTCGCCTACTCGACGGGATAAACAAAGCCAGGACTTGGATGACGAGTAGACTATACGGGTACCGTTAGAGTATTGTAACTCTAGATCAATTTACGTAGTCATGCCAGGCTGAAGCAATTATTTAGAGTCTAACGTTAGAAATCTATGTTGCAAAGTAAAGACAAGTCAAAGTTGAATCATCTACTGCAAAGGTTAGTAGATTATCTTGCTTATGTGGATTGTGCAGTCTAGTCCGTAGATCTAGTCGAGTGTAAATGTGTCATGGAGTATTTTGGCCAAAATGGTGCAACTTACTGAAACCGAAGTGAAAGAACTGAGTTGTTTCATTGAAAAGAACAAGGTGTGAGGTCTTGTGCAAATGAATGGCCAGTTTGGTATTACACATACCCCTATGGAAAAATAATGATTAGACCAACACCAGCTAACCCATAGTCCCTACTGAGCATGTGCAGAAGGCAGATTAATGGCATTTGTGGAATGTTATACCCAGGAATTGACTTAAACCACGGTCTAACTAAACTTGTCTTTGTGAATACAAAACAATTTAGACAGGGTGTCTAAGATAAACCCGGGTCTAACTAAACCCGGGTTTATCTTAGACCCGGGTTTAACTATACCTGCTTCGAGAATACGGGCCATAATGTTTAACAGATTATAGACTAGCCATATCAAAACAATATTTCAGTAGAGTATTGTAAAAGGCTGAATTTCAGAGCAATTTTCTGTGCCAAACCTGCATAAGCTAGGCCATCCACTACTTTGTACACAAAAGTATGGAGCTATCCCCATGTATGGCATGGCCATGGCATGGGGAATCATGTAGCTCAGATTTGTGAAACTGGAAACATTGGGCCGGTTTCACAACGACGTCCTATCCTAGTACTATCCTAACGCGCAAATCCTAAAGTTGGGTGGAAGATAGGACACTGTCCTAAGTCGTTTCACGAACAACGTCCCAACTGCCTTCTGACTAGTACATTGTGTAAACGATAGTATCGCTTAAGGTATCGATAAAATATGTTTCTTTACGGTAGACTTGTACAAGTCGTAAAATGTAGGTATATTTTCCTGGACACAGTGTAGTCTTTTATGCAGACCTGTGTTGTTTTCTAAGTTTAACTTCTTATTAGCAAAAAGATTACGCATATTTTGTATGTAATCAAACATATTTGCAGTTGTGTATGATATGATATGATTTCAAACAAATGAATTTTGCACTAAATTACACGCATGCATGAAATATGGTATAATTTTGTAGACTAATCAAGGCTGCCACTCGTAGGGGAAATCCCCTACAAAACAATACATGCTGACTGTGTGACGTGGAGGTGAGAGGCTGTCACGGTGGGCTGTGTTTGTTGATTTGTTTTAACTCGAGTTTCTCGGCGCTCATTGGCATTCCCTCTTGATTTATGAATATGAGATGTATATTATTTTGTTAGTTTGTTCAGAAAGGTGTCCTCTTTCAGAAAATATATTAAGGTAATAATATCTTATAGTGTAAAATTGCCAATAACAAAACTAACGCCAAGATTTTGGCACATGTGATTTTTGTCAGAATTTCATTTCATTTCATTTATTGCCATAATAACTGCCATGAGTTTCAAAATGGAAGAAAAAACTTCTGAAAAAATATTTTCAGAAGTTCCACCATTGACATCAGTTTATCTTCATAATACACTGGCGTAGTTAAATGTATTAACTAATGAGATATAGCCTACTCATTTAGGCCTAAGGAAATAATTTAAGCAGCATTATGGTTGGAAATCTAAAAGCAAAGCTAGTGATTTATAGACTTTCATACAGCAAGTAAAAGAAAAAAAAAATCATTTCAGAATCAATAAAGGCAATATAAGCCTACGAAAGTCAACACAAATAAAGGATAGGCATATGAGTAAATTCTGCAGATATAAAATAAATTTTGTGTATTATTTTTGGTAAAACAACATAGAATGAGAAAAGGTAAACTTAGAGATCAACGATATTAATATGACTGGTAATTATAAAAAAATCTTTTAATCAAACAATTTAATATTAATTCATTTTTACAATTTAGTTTAATCAACTTTAGTAATGTTCATTGAAACGACAATGATGACTAGTTGCCAAAATATCATTCTTCTATCTCCTATTGTTTTCTTCTTCTCATTATCATTATAATCAATTAATATTATCATTATTATCATTATCATTGTCTTAATTTTTTTTATATTATCATCATCGTCAATATCATCATCTGAAAATTCAATTTTCTGAGGTAAGAATAATATAGCAATGAAATATATCTTTTTCAGTTGCTATGAATACCAAATGATCATCACTATACTATAATAAACAAATCCTATAGATCTAGTACGAAATTGAAAAACATCGGGAAAAATCCCAATTTTGACTTTATGTACCATTTCTTATACTCAGATTATGTCCCCTTCTTTGCCCAAGTCAGAACCGTCGACGTCGTGATAGGATTGCCAATATCTTTCGAGATTAGCCCGCGCTCACGCACACACGCCAATATTACGGCAGCACGTGCGATTGTACAGCTTTGTTAGATAGAGATAGGACGGAGTTAGGACTGCCCATGAGCTGTCCTAGAATTATGACGTGATTTAGGACGGAGATGGGACGAAGATAGGATAGGACAGTTTCGTGAAACGACACCAACGTCCTATATACCTAGTTAGGACGCAGTTAGGATAGGATGCTTTTGTGAAACAGGCCCCAGCCTGTTATAATTGTTGATGTTATACAATGTTCGCACTTGTAAAAATAAAAAAAGAGAGAATGTACACAAATGTATTTTGGGGGGTCTTTGCTCATTGGCAATAAATATAATCTGATCACAATTTCGACTTTGCCAGCGTCACTTAGATCTACCGGGTACCGTCACGTCTCACGACCGTACGTAGCTCGCGTAGCTAGTTAGGCCAGCTCTCGCGATCTCGTGAGCGGCTGGATAGCGCGGCGATACGAGCGACCAGACTGATGAAGCGGGTGCTAGTGCTTCGCTCAACCGCAGCCAAAGCACAGGCGTAGCTACGGCGAAGGTAACGCCAAGAACACCGGTGCTGCATTGGCCGTCATTCTCTAGACGAAAGATTCTTAAACTATCTATAGGGAGAATTAAACTCAAGTCAGTCAATACGAATATGATAATGTCTGCACTAAGGTCATAAACTGCATTAAATGGGATAAAAATATTACTCACCCAATTTTCGTTTCCAAGCGAATTGGTTGATAGCAACGATTTTATTAATATCACCGTAGAGGGCGTTTCCCAAAATGGGTCTATGCCTAGAACGGATTTGAATTGGATTGAATTGAATTGGTTTTATTGACACAACAAGCAGCCAGATAGCTGAAACAGTGAAAGGCGTTGAGTTTACATAAACACAATGTAAAGTGAAATAATTATACACAAAAAATGAAATACAAATAGTAAATAAAATATGACATGAAAATAACAGCTACGAGCGAGTCATTACAATTTATAAAATAAACTATTCGGTTAAATTTTTGTGACTTATTAAGATATTTCTGGTAATATAATGAATATAAGGAATTACGATAGAAATTCACTTATACGAGTATTCATAAATTGGAAATTGTTTTCAATATTATAAATATTCATCATAAAATTGGTCTTGATGACATTAACAAGTTTAAGACGGCCATCAATATACATGTATGTTATTCTCCAGAACAGTATAGCTGATAACTGGTTTTCAGATTTTTCTGAATAGGTGTAGGCCTATATTTGGAAATATATATTGCACAATACTCGTAACATTATATACATGTAGTATCTCTGCAGCGAAGATAAAAATAGTAGATTACAGCCAAAAAAAACAAAAAAAAACTTGACATAATTATTTTATATATTACAGTACACTCTCAAAAATTCCGGGTCAGTCCGACCCAGAGAAAGGATCAGCCGGGGGCACACCCGGATAAGGGCCAGGTCCAACCGCACTCCGGGTCAAGTCCGACCAAAATCCAAGTCAGTTTGACTCATATTTTGGTTATCCTCGACCCGGAACCCAGCCCAAACCGACCCCCTCCGGGTGCGCCCCCAACGGAACCCAGAAAGAAAGAAGAGAAAAGAAAGGGAAAAGGGAAAAGGAAGAGGAAGAAGAAAGAGAAAAGGAAAAGGAAAGAAGAGAAAAGAAAGGAGAAAAAAGAGGAGGAAAGAAAGAGAAAAAGAGAAAATGAAAAGAAGAAAAGGAAGAAAGGGGAAAGGAAGTAGAAAATATCATTTACGTCGCCAATGGTGGGGCAGGGGGGAAATTGCCCCCCCCCCCCGAATAATGCTTTTTCCGAGTTTTGTCGGTACATAATAGACTATTTGTACCGTACAAACCTTTAATCAAGTATCGTATAAGCCAAGAAATGGCACTTTTTGAAGTGTAAATACCGTCAAAATTTTTCAAATTCACTCGCTCTGCTCGCTCGCATAACGACCAACATTATGTTGACGGCGCTTTGCCGGTAATTTGCCAGTCATATTGTCAGTACGTCACGTCGTCAGTAATAGAAAAGAGAACCACGTCATCTTGTAACCGACAAAATGTCTCAAGTGCCAACAAAAATAAGCCAAGAAATGGCACTTTTGAAGTGTAAATACCATCAAAATTTTTCAAACTCGCTCGCTCTGCTCACTAGCATAACGGCCAAAGTTTTTTGACGGTGCTTTGCCGATGATTTGTCAATCATTTCATCATAACGTCATGCGGTCAGTAAAAGAGAACCACGTCATCTAGTACCGACAAAAACAAGCCAATAGAAATAACACTTTTTGAAGCGTAAAAACGCAAAATTTCTCAAACTCGCTCGCATAACGGCCAAGATTCTGTTGAACGTGCTTTGCCGGTAATTTGTCAATGTTATTATCATAACGTCATGTCGTCAGTAATAGAAAGATAACCACGTCATCTTGTGTCAACAAAATTTCCCAATAAGCAACAAAAATAATGCAATAAATTGATTTTTTTTAAATGTAAAAATGCGAAAATTTTCAAACTCGCTCTCTCCGCTCGCTCGCAAAATAAACGTTTACAGGTCAACAATGTCTGACAACAGATTATATGATCTCATGCTCCTGAGTTGTGAAAAGATCTTGCTGATAGCTTAAATCTGCGGTATGTTCTTGAAGAGTGGTCCCTTCATAAGCCGAGGCGCTAATTGAACCCTAGGTCTACATGCATAAGCTGAGCATAGTAGAATTATTTCAACACCCATAGAGACTTGACACTGCCAGATCAAGACCTATAGTTGAAATCTATTGATTCTTTTACATGACCAATAAGTAATTGAAAAAGGGATGAAACAATCACTGAATACGAGATATGAATAACTGGTCAACATTTTCAGCATGTTTCACTAAAACTCAATAGGAACATCATTAAAAAACTTTTTGTTAATGTGAAAGTAAGGATATTTGCATTTGTGTATTGCCTTTCATTCCCAGGTGTATGCAAAGCAGTGGTAATAAGGACTAGCTAGTCTTGGGCACAGCAATTCGTTTGATCAATGGTGTTGATATTGCTTTTATTCAGTGAGGGATGGAATATACTGGAGTGTCATGTACACTCATGCTCATAATAAGGAATACTTAAAACAGATTTTAGAAGTTGTAATTTTTCCATGAACGGTACGTCTGGGATTAATATTTGTTCACCCCATGTGAAACAATTATAATCTAAGTATTTCAGGAATTTTGAGTACTTTGTAGCGTCCGACTCGACACTAAAACCTGTGTTTATAAATGGCGGTGTTGTTGTTGTTTTTGTTGAGTCACGTGGTGGCTACGCGCGTTATTAGACTTGTAACATACACTATTTTTATGTTAATTATAAGTGATAAATGACAGATCAAAATTTATCAGTTTTCTGTGTTTTTTTTTTAATTACTTTAATTTAATACTTTTTCATGATTTTTGCAGATTTTGAAAAAAAAATATATAATTGTTATTGTGCTCTAACGTATTTTAGTTTTTATATTAGTCATCTCATGAAATCCAAAAACTGCTTCACATACTGCGTTTTTGTGAAATAAACACTTTTCTTGAAAATTTTGGACGATATAGGAGAGAGAACTTAAGTATCAACAAAATATTCCATAATTATGAGCAGGAGTGTATATACAAATGTTCTCAAATCATTTGGCTTAAAATGTTCTTTAACTGGAACAGAGAAATGTGAAAGTACTTAATTGATGTCTTGTAGGCAAAGTTCATGTGAAATTCAAATAGTAACCATGTTCTTGATTACAAACAGCTTGGCTTTATTGACTAATGATCAGGCCTGCTAATGATAACATTTTTTTTTATGAAGCTTGATGCAATTGATACTGCAAGCATATTTGGATCACACAGATTGGGGAAAGCCTTCCCTTTTAGAAAATGTGTCTATTGATTTGTCATCTTCTTTTTAAACTACAGATTCCATTAATATGCTTTGTCTCAAGGCATCGCCAGTTTGAATGTTCTCATAGAAGTAAATGAATGTAAATATTGAAAATGTCATAACTGTTGTTTTTTTTCCTTTGGCCATTGTGCCCTTTTAGACATTGTATTGCTGATTTGAATTACATACATCCAGGGCTGCCACTCAAAATTTTAATTTCCCCCTACGGCGCATGCGTATTTTCCCCTACAGACACCACTTTTCCCCTACGCCTCAATAACCCAATTTTCCCATATGAACCATGTTTTCCCCCACAAAAATCCACTTTTCCCCTACGAAGGTACGTTTTCGCCTACAAAATAACCTTAGAAATTCCAATAGATTGATCACGTTTTCTTCGCCGGAGACGGACAAATGGATGGAAATTCTTTGAAAACCTTTGGGGATTTAAGAATATTTCTGAAAATTTGTCAGAACCCCCTACATCCCCTACAAATCATCCAAAAAAACCCTACGTTTCCCCTACAGAAGGTCATTTTCCCTGTAGGATATCCCCTACAACCTACGCATGGCCAAAATCCCCTACGGTAGGGGGTTTCCCCTACGAGTGGCAGCCTTGCATACATCTGTATACTTCCATGGATAACATACTTGCTGGGGCTAAGCCTTTCTTGAATAATTCATATTCTGTAGCCTCTAGCGGTCTAGCCACTATCGTTTTACCTCAAGAATCATGACTTTTTAATTTGGCACAATGAATAATCCAAGAAACTTTCATCTGATTACTGTATCAGGTTTTTTAAAGGCCCACTGTCACGACAGGAAGAAAAACGCCCTCTTTTGATCAAAATCATAAAAAGGGTACACTAATCATACCCATAATGCGACGGGAACAGCCATGACAGAGTGGAAAAATACACCATTTATTTTCCTCCCACAATATGTACACTATATGGCACTGCAACAGTCCATGTTCATGAATATGTGCCTGTATTCCAGGACTAGTTGCCATCCTAGTTCTCTGTGGGTGAGTTGACACTTGAGAGTGGGCCTTTAAATTTTCTGGTGAAAATGCATGTGTAATGGAGATGAGCCGAAGTGGTGCCTAACATGATTACAAATTATGAGTACTAAAATCTCTTAGTATTTTTGTTCCTAATTTGTTTTTGAGACACTTTCTTTTGATACAATCAATGCATGTAGTCTGTGATGTACAGTATTACACGTTTCTGTCTTTGTGATGTACCCCTTTAAATCTTCTGCATGAAGACAAATGCCAGAATAAGCTTGTTTCGAGGAGGGTAGTAGTAATTGAGATAACAAGACAACAAAATGATGTACATATGACTTTAACAAAATATGACAAAATGTACATCCATTGTACATGTAGGTTCATATACATCCATTGTACATGTACGTTCATAAATGAAGAGTAACTATTATTGTTTGAAGAGGGAAGTCAGCATGACTCAGTGGCAGAACTGACAGAACATTATTAAGTAAAGTATAATTATACTAAAGATTTGAAAGTTATGTTATGATAATAAAAAAAAGATGTTAATTTATTTATCTATTATTTATTTATTTATTTATTTATTCATTTCAACACAGTTTATTCTAATATTTGGACATATGTGAAAGAGTCTCTAAAAGACAAGGGCTTGTCAACAGTCCTGTGACAAAAATGATAGAACTCATTTGCAATACATAAGATTAATATGAAAATTAAAAGCATGTACAAAAACATGAAAAACATTTTATGTAAAGTATTATTATACCAAAGATTTGAAAGTTATGTTATTATAGTCATATAAAAGATGTTTATTTATTTATTTATTTATTTATTTGTTTATTCATTTATCTATTCATTTATTATTCACTTATTTATTGATTCATTTCAACAGTTTATTCTAATATTTGTACATGTCTAAAAGACAAGGGCTGGTCAAGAGTCCGGTGACGACTCCTGTGAAAAAATAATATGACTCGTTTGCAATACATCAGATTATTACATAAAAGTAAAAACTTGTAAAGCAAGTAAAGGGATGAAAGTAAACGTGTATTTCCTTTTCAGCAGTGGATCCCTTTTGCATGCCTAAAAATTAACATTGTGTAAATACAATGGCATTTAGAAGAAAATGCCATCTGGGAGCCTTCAGCAAAATATAGGAGCTGGAAACTCAGTTTTAGTGGAATTATACTGACAGTTAGACTATGATTTAAATTTTTTTCTCACCAGAAAAAAAATCCTACCATAGAACATACATATAACGGCTATTGTTTTTCTTTCGCATTTTTCAAATTCAGAGCAATTACTCTCCCCCAGATTTCACAGACATGCCCTTCATCAATAGCCTAAGGGCATGGGTTATCTTTTCCCGGTCTGCGGGGATGTTTGCAAATGAGATCCACTGCCTTTAATATAAGAACAAAGGATTTCATATTTGTTAAGACAAATGTTGATATTATTGTTTTATGAGGTAATAGAAATACAGAACTGCAAATGCAGAAGTGAGAATAGGAATGGACACTTGGCAGCTGGGGAAGAGTGCAGGTCTGCCTGGCTGGAAGAGTGTACTGTGTATTACATGTTATACAGCATTTTTTTATTTACAATTTGACTCGTGAAATCAAACCCTTAAGGTGGATGAAAAAGTCAGGAAACAGGTTGTCAGTATGTTTTTGATCAGGAAAATAAAATTAATTGCTTCAAAATCCAAATAGATATGTTTAACAATATTTGAGGAACAGCACAACAAATAAGCAACATTATCTCACTTGGGAAAAATATTTAAAACGACTGTTCATTAGATTAATTTCAGATTGACAAGTTCATCTGCTTGTCTGTGTTTTTGTTTGGATAATTGTAATAAACTATGTCAAAACCTTTGAATTAAACAGGTAATTGAAAAATGCAATATCTCTTGCCATAAATCTCTTGCCATAAATCATACAGATGATATGTAACCAGATCTCTGATAAATTATTTTTTGAACTAAAAGTAAATAAATGTGATTTTCTATCAACGTTGTATACAAGTAATGTATAAAGAGTGACACGTTTGACACCCTTCATTCGAAAGTCAAGACTTGTTGAGTGTATAGCTGGATGCAAAGATCGAGAGAACCTTCGTAGCAGAAGTGGTGGGTACAGAAAGAATGGGGTGTACCTATGTGTATGGTGTGGGTGTGTGTCAGGGACATGGGGTGGAAATATGCCTCCCTCCCCGTATAGGATCTTGTAAGTGATTACAAAGGATGGGAAAGAGGAGAAAACAAGGGAAAAGTGGAGAAAACGAGGGGAAAGGGGAGGAAGGAGAAAGAAGAGGGAGGGGAATTCAGGGAAAGAAAGAGAGCTAGGGGAAAAACAAAACAAAATAAGACTGAGATGACTGTCGTATGTTGAGATGATGGTCGTATGTTGAGATGATTGTCGTATGTTGAGATGATTGTCGTATGTTGCAAACAGTCACTGATGTCTGATCATATCGGATATGCCCAAATAATACATAAAAAATTTCAGTATAAAATGTCACGAAAGTCATCGGATCTGAATGAAATTGTTAACAAGGTGTAAGAGAGA
>JZLH01S0040478.1:62863-73527 GCA_001188425.1 Eucidaris tribuloides
TAATGATCAAATGCTTGATCTGTTATTTTTAATGACTCAGAAAGATGACCCAACAAAGAATTATCCTCCCACCTGTGCGGGACCTGGTAGCCTCAATGCTAGAGCTCCTGTGAATAATGTACTGACAGGGCATGTCCCCCGAATTGTACGAGAACGGAACAGCAAGAGGCTACTGGGCCTCACACAGGTGGATCTGGGAATTGTGATAGGTGGTACTAGTACTTCCAAAATATTGTTTGTGTTCAAGTTGTGATAAATCTTACAGCGCCCAGAAACTTTTGTATTAGGCACTGTATACATGTTATTTATTATTGTAATTATTATTTTGTGTAAAATTAAGTGAACGGGACCTCCGAACCAGCACAACTGAATATATACAGATAGTAGCTACGCTATATAAATCTATGTTTATGTTTATGTTTATTTCAAAATGCGAAACAATTGAACACCAGGTTATCTAGAATCATTGATACGAAAACGAATGGTAAATTATAGGTAACGGTATTCTTTAAAATGTCTTCGCCAACATCCCGTCCATGAACAGAATATCGAAGAAATTCCTTCGCATAATGTTGGACCTAATTTGTTTAGTGCACTCCATGGTAGTGTTCCGACGTGACATCCCTTTCTATGTTTAAAAACTAGGCAGAGCTTTAAATCTTGACTCAATGGAATCAAAACTTTCCAATTTAATTGCGTACATTTCCAATATCATTATCTCTCTCTCTCTCTCTCTACTTTTCTTTTGTAGTTTACCATGTTATGTGGTTGCTATGCTATTACATTATTTTCATGTAGAATAATTTGTTATTAACTGCAGATCGCCTCTGGAAAGCAGTTTTGCATAAATGAACAAGCCAACCCTGCAGTATAAAATACGAAAAACAAGATAAATAAATATTTCAACTTTCTGCTGGATTCTTTTTATTAGCCTTCAACGTACGTCATTCACGTATATTCACTTACACTGCCACACCACATTAACCTCTATAGACGCGTTCATACTCACTAATTAATCAAGCTCTAATCCTCACCAACCCATCTTATCTTTATAGTTCGGCCTATGTATAATTGTGTCAAGTGTAACAGAGAAGTTGCGTTTACAATGTGTAATACTAAAATCATTTATCAGGATGAATCAGTAATCGAGACAATATTTCAACACTCAGAAAACGTTGTGCATGGTTGAGAAGATATACATTTGGTGAGAGTTGTGATTACAAAATAAACTATGTTCATTTTCAAGATAATTACTTATTTAAAAAGTTAGGAGAGACATGCTCATACCCAACGACCCCTAAGTAACAAAACATAGAACTGATCGATAATCAAATGTGTGTGTGAGAGTGTTGAGAAAGAGCCTTGTCCACACAATAGTCACATCAAACAATGACATTGTGCAATATCGCCGATTAGGAAAACCATCTGGAATGCAAAATACTCCCAAATCAGTGTGTCTGGGGAAGATAGAAATGATATATTATATATTCTAATCAGAATGGTAGTTCATCATAAAGAGACACTTCTCACATTAATACAAAGCAATATCAGAAATATAGATAAAAAAAAAAACAACAACATAGATAATAAACGCCATCGAACTCACACTAGTTAACCAGTCATTAAAACAAATACATTCCCTAAAACATGCCTAGAAAATCATTCAGGAAAATTATATTCATGTCTCCTACAATCATGCAATAGCTATAATCCATCTGCCCACCCGTAGTAATACTCTCCGACTCCAAAAATTGCTAAGTTCATCGAACAATGAACCTGAGGTCATTATCACTCCCAAGTCAAGCTCTCAGGTGTCCGCATTTCCATCTGCTGCATATATATATACATATATATATAATCATATACATATATGTATACTATATATATATAATATGATATAATATCATGGTTGTATCCTGAGTCTATCTTAATGTAGAGTGCTCATACATGTATGAAGCAGAGCGTAGTATACCGCATATTTATTTTTAATTATAATTATATTTTTAAATATTGTGGTACCGGTAAAGGTTTTTTGTTATGTTCTGTTCTGAGTAACTTGTCAAATATATATGTTATATATATATATATAATAATGTTTGTATGTTTTTATCTCATCATTTCCACTTATGCGAATTTGCTTTTTGCCGCAATATAAAACTCCATTAAATGATTAATATAGGACAGCTATGGATTCCCAGACAGCCGCCGGCTACTCACCACATAATACACGGCAATTTTAGAATATAATATAACAAAGTAAACCTGAGCGCCATTGATAGATGAACAGAATTTACTTTACTCGTCTGTTATGATTATATATTCACACCAGGCCTTTGATGTTATTCGATACACTATATTTGTATTAGCAAAAAATTAAAAACATTATGGGTTTAAGCGTGTTTAAAGAACATTAATGGTTTAAAAAGTTATTTCGAATTCACGGTGAACAATTTACTGTGGTCAATGGATGTTTATCACAAAGTATGCCAATTAGATGTGGGGTGTTCCCGCACCAGTGGATCATTACTGGCGTCCACTCTTTTCTTAATGATACACCAACAGCATTTAACCGAACTGTAAGCCCAGAAAGCCTCTTTAAATAATACATTTTAATATTCGGGAGATTAGACATACAAATGGTTGTATTCAACATGGCCAAAGGAATCTGGGCAAAATTTAATAACTCAGTTATATATTATACAATTGCCAAATATTTAGTGAACGGTATGTTTGCAATAAATTGATTTTCTAGACTAAAAAAACAAATTATATGATTTTGGCACACGGCAAATAAATCAAATTGTAACATGAATTTATATTAATAGGAATAAATCAATTGATAGAGTTTCACAGCACTAAAATTTTTAGGAAGTATAGTGTCGATCGAAAATTTTCTTGGAATATCATTGTTAATCAATTATGTAACAATATTAGCAACAAAACGTTCGAATAAAATTGAATACACTAATCATTCTTTACACACAAAGTAGTTCTATAAATTATTTATATCCCCATTCAACTAATATCTTTCGCTAATTTAAATTAACTGTAAATTGTAATACCGAGGACTTTACTTCAACAGTCACAAATTCAAAATTATTATCATTGAAGTTTACAGAAACGATATGATAAGTAATATATGGTACTCATTCCACAATATCTATCTGCCACAAGCGCTCCGTTATCCCTTCCAAATTCAGATCATACCCTATCCAAAAAATACCTGGACCCTTCGAAATTGCTACACACCATCTCATGTTTAAATTAACACCAGGATTATTTACAGTAACATTCAACAGAATACTTCAAAGAACAATTGTTAAGATTACCATCATTAATAAGCATAATACCAAGAAGATGACCAAGAACTTACATCTTCCTTACACTTACCCGTACCAACTAACAAGTAAAATCTTATCTGTAATATAACCTTATCTATCAGCCCTTCATATTAACATTTGGAAGACGTTTACCAATGTATCAGCTTATTTTAACAGATGCAAGACAATACAACATCAATCAACAAAACACCTGAACTAATAAATCATTCATATATCTCAAAACTAAGTCACCTATCTCAATAACATAGTAATAATATATAATCAATAACACCTCTTCATTCCCCTCGTCTAATCTCATACCTTTTTTGTATACGCCATATATCCAGTACCTGTCCGTAACATACGCGTCAGATATTGTTGTTGTTAGATTTAAACACGCTCTTTAAATCATAATTGTATCATATTCACACTATTAGAGGATATTACTACTATATTATAATAGTCATGTATTAGGAGGGTCCCATCCTTCTCTGATCAACCTAAGACATCGCTCAATTGCTTCATCGATCTCACACTAATATATGTTGCAACTATCAGCTTTATCTCCTTAGATATATAATTATTTTTGTATTTTTAACTAGTGAAATAATTGAAATTAAAATTAAATATAATAAACTTTGATACATACATTACATATCTGAGATATCCTATATCTATATTTATATTATATAATACTAACCTATGTATCTTTTTTATTTTACTTTCTATCCTATATTTTCCTATTTCCTTCATAATCTTCTACTATTCTATACATTCTTACATCCACTATACACCTTAATTCTTTTTCCTTCTACTATGCAGCATAGATCTTCCTTCAAAAAGACTTATATCTATTTTTTTTTTTGTCAAACGTCTCTCTGGCAAGTCACTAAAATCTGTCCTATCTATAATAATAATAAAGAATATATATCTTTATTTACACCAGTCAAGTCCACTTTCAGTATCAAATCAGACCATGATATCTACACCACGCGGCACCTGCATAACATAAATCAATGATAAATATAAAATCCACCACATACCATACACAACTTCTCTGTCTCTAACATGAAGAAGCGCCAACTGGCTAGAAAGACAGCATAGGTTATCCAACACAAATTTTCTAAATTAAAAGTCTTAGGTTATGACCCGAAACGGGGCTTCGAATCGACCGCGAAACCATTCCAATTGTGAAAGGCACGAAGCGCTCTAATAACACAAAAAAACAAACTTACAAAACCACAGCCGATACACAACAATCTTAATATACTACTACGTAAATAGATAAAACACAAAATCCACCGAATCGCACGAAGCATACCTACACTACCATAAAGCTTAATCCCAGTACTGACATAATCAGCAACTGGCCTAATTACAGAAGAACCACAACAAACGAGAAAACACAAAATAAGATGTTAAAGAGAGAGGAAGAAAGGAAATCAGCTAATCATCACACACAACACGAATAGATAAGACAGACAGATCTCGTGTGGGGTGTCAACACACGCAACCTATATGTGAGCTCGCACAACCAGCCCAGACAAAGCAACGTGACTCCACTTAGCACAACACAGCTCACTCATTTACAACACACATGATTGAATGATCCTCTTTATTAAAACGTACGCGTTGTTCTCATGATTCAGTGTCTCCGCAGAATGGGCCAGGGAGCCTGCCCTGACGAGATCGCATCGAACCAAGCAAGTGATGAACGTCACATTGATCGCGGGTCGATGAAAATGGAGTGACACCGACAATAACATACCGTCGACGCGCTGGCAGCACAAGGTGAAGTATATGCATTAAGTGCATAACAGGAGCGATCATCTAGGTGCTGCTTTCCGAACGGCAGAGGCGGCGGCGTCAACATCAAAACTTTCTGATTTTTTGCGTAATTTTGAGAAGCATGATTCTTATTCTTACGACTATGTTTGAGTCAACTCAGAAAACCTTAAAGTAGGGTTAAGTTTTAGAATTTAGTGTCCCCGCTAAACAAAATTCACAAGGCCATTGACAAGGGCTCCGTACTCGTGTGCATGATGTGGTCTATGTGCGTTGTATTTGTGTGTTCAATTTCACAATAATATGCTACTTCTCCTTTGTTTCTGTGAGGATTTGATTATATTTGTTTCATCTGAAAAGACTTCGTAATGGTGCTCTGAGTTATTCACATAATTGCTGGCCCAAGCTATATTAGGACACATGCTAATTCATGCAAATACCTTCATTTAAATTTATTGAAATCATGAGAACTGGCAAAAATGTCCACTTCATTATTTAAGAGATGAGCATCCTCACACAGCATAGCTAGTAGCCACGCAACACAGAATAATAGCTAGGTCAGGGCATCTAAAGCACTCACAACTCACCACAGAATTGGCTGTGCTGGTGAGGGGTGGCAAAGAGATATCCCGCTTTAAAACACGTCTCAATAAATTGTTATTGTGTGGCTAAATGTTGTTAAACTAAAAAATGCTTTATTTCTTCACAACACACTCTGTTTTCCCCTTTTTTTATTGCCACCGCTGTCCCTGTCCTGACCTTTTACTCGAGCACGACATGTCAATAACAATAATTAATTTTGAATTTTATTTCTTAAATTCCTATAGACGCCACTTACGACAAGGAGATACCAGCCGACGGCTCTATCTTACGTCATCTGGCACGTGTGGAATCAATGATTGGGCGTGTGCCATCCACAGTCAACAACAGCTCGTAAGTCATGTCGTCAGTGATGGCAGGTTCACACTGCTGATATGTCAACTCGATCAGACCCGATCAAAGCCAATCTTTTGGCTAGGTCGGTCTAGCTCGGCAAGGTAATCGGGTCAATCTACTTGATCGGGGTAATCGAAAATGCTTTGGCTCCCTCTCGAAATGTTCCTTGGCACCAATGTTATTACCGAGTAAGGAATCAATACGATGTCGATCAAGGGTAGAAACGGACACTACAAAGAGTCACGAAGACAGAATTGACAAACCCAAGATAAACTAGGACCGAAGTAGACGCGAAAGCTAACAAATGGCATTATGGATTACTGATCGAGTTTGACAGTTTGGTAGTGTCGAAACCCAGCAATTATGCTCAGGCCACATTTCACAACCGCCGATTCAACTCGATCAAGCCGATCAAAGCCAATATTGGGCTGTCGGTCTGGCTTTGGCAAGGTAATCGCGGTCAATCTACCTTAACGGGTGATCGACAATCGCTAAACACCACCTGTCTCACCTACTCGAATGTTTTTGGCATTTAAAATACCGAGAGGTAACCAGAAACGATGTGGTCAAGGAAGTACTGACCAGACAGCCGATCATGGTAGATTTAACCCCGATTACGCGCGAACGAGTCGAAAGGCCCAAATATCGGCCAATGATAACGGCCTGATCGAGTGGATAGATGCACAGCTAAGAGTGAACTAGCATTGGGTAGCTTACACAAGATAAAGTAAATCATGACGGACGAACATAATCATTTTCCAGCGATAACAATCGTCCATGGGTCAAAATCAATCTTGAGCAGGCATCACTCTCAACACTATCTTCGCCATCTCCCTCATTCAGGCATCCTCCTTCTCAAAACCATCCTTCTTAGTCCTTCTCCTCCTGCCTTATCCGACGTCTTCATCCGGTCGTCCTCGGATTCTTTGTTATGTTCTCTCTAAACTCAACGCTTTTCTCAAAACATGAGTCATCATCCCCATCTCAATATATGCCCGTACACACCGCACTCCATTTACCTCTGGCAGCTAGTCCACTTAATCCTCCCAAATAAGCCACCAACATACCATCCACACACTGTCTTCGTCTTCTTCTAGTTCAAAAAATTTCACACCACACATAGCTATCCCTTTACATAGCTATCACCATTGCTCTCTCTTGAAAATTGCCATCTGCCATACAGATCAGGCAACCCACATGTTTCGCTCCTATACAACATTGCAGATCCCACGCAGCTCCGATAAAACCTTACTACCTTATCATATACCATCACAAAAAGAAACCATTTCCTATACACCAGAGGTAATTGAGCGCCACGAACAGATATGACAAACCGACCAGTATGCATTCAACCATTTATTATTACCTTCATTCATTAATATTACGGCAAAATTTGTCATATACATAATTATCTGGATCTTGGTAATGGTTCTATATACTATGTATTTCGACACTTAACTAGTAAACCGGAACCTCAAACAACAACAAATCATTTGATTTTTGAGCTAGAGAGAGATGCGATCTTTGATTCTACAGGCCCAATATTCTTCAATGAGTGCAATGCAATTTCCTCAAAATTGCCAAATTTATCAATCACAAGCCGCGCGTGTCCCCATACGAATTCGCTCAGAGATCAGAGATTCAGGTCGTACTCCAGCTTTCGCCCATATAACGGAGACACAACCTTCAACACAGACTGATAAGGGAGATCAATATTGCTACGCTTATCGTCGACTTCAATCACGACAAGTAAGTCGAAGCGAGAGGCATTACTTTCAATGCCACTTCTATCATAACAAACCGCATGAAATAATTGTCCGATATGTCATACCAAACGGGTATTTCGGTCGCCGAGTTATGGCAACGGAACTTTAAGAGACGTGCAGAAGAATACCATCACGACGAGGCTCCGATTGAATCCACGAAATTAATGACACCTAAATAAGCGGAACATAAAACTATTGCGGGAAAATTAGCATTGAACCTTCCTCCGATAAAAATGGCGCCGCCCTGAAAAATGTAGTAAATCAACAACGCTCACCTTATCTGTCTAATAATGTCAAGTGATCTTGGTGATCGGATTGTTTATTGGAAAAAGAAGGTTCTATAATCATCGAAATATAAATTTAATGGGACATGTGGCTTGGCGGAGATAATATTAAATGAATAGAAGATAAGTCGATCAATTTACTCGTAGGCCACTCTTTCGGTGGTACCACCTCATGTATAAGTAGTTTGAACTTTATCTTCCCGATACCAAGGTCTTGTTCTGTTGTCTGACAGTGCTACGTTCATATTCTAAAAAGCGCTCTTTTTTTTCGCGTTGTACCCTATCTTCTGCAAGACAAGATATGAACCGCATCTCGACCTCTATATTTCGACACTGTTTTAAATTGACGTCCTTCAATCGATTCCACCGGCTCGCCAACTCTTCTGGTTTGCACGATCTTCTATAAAAAGTAGATAAAACCTCACTTCGGATTACCCTCATTGACTCTATTCGCCACTCTTCTGCCATGAAATCCATTCAACACACTTATGCGCACAAACTGAGAGAGAATTGTAATTCTCTTACCCACTCTTCTACACCACCTGTACACAAACACAGAATAACTAAGAGACCCACATCTCCCTATAATAAATAATAAATACACTGAACAATCAGCAAAACTCTCCAATGTACCCACAAAACTACACTCTAACACAAATAAAAATTTTATACACTTATACTTACACAAATGTTTACCTTCAAAAAGTCCTGTAACTCTCAAACGGTCTTTCCATTTCTGAAGCTCCAGTTACATAAAGAGTTTAACGTATTCGTTTAATCTTTTAAGAATGATATTGGAGTGTATTTCTTTAAAGCCAAATCATTGGCCATTCTTACCTAACTTTTGCAGAAAATGTGTAAACTGTTTCTGTTCTTTTCAACTCCCTCACCCCAAGAAAATTTCATGAAAACTTTTCTTTTTGTAATGTTTAAGTCACCCAGATATTTGGTTGGGGGCGGCATAAATTTGTGTGGGGTTCAATTTTCTTCAGGATGCAAGAAAATTTTTCTGAAGTCCATTATTTCAGCTCGGGCGAGTTATCTCTCGACTCTCGTTAAGTGTTGCGCGACAGTAAATGTACAACGAATTTGTCATTAAGTTTTAGTATGAAATCAAGAGTAGAAGGAGACAGAAGACCGTTGAAGATACAAAGTGAAGATTTAAGAAGTGAGGAAACGATTGGTCATAGACGTCATAACTTGAAGGGCGAAAGCTACATACCAGGTGGCGCCTTTTCAATTGCTTTCTTATATTTATGATGTGATTTATGTTATTAACCCAATTGGAAGATAGTATGAGTTAACTCGTGTTGGGGTCTACGGAAGATGGTGTTAAAGCGAAATCAAATCGCTCCAATGGTAAAAATAATTTGATTGTACGTAAATTCTATGTATGTTAATTATCGCCTACTTCAATATTGTATTTCCAGCTAATTGGTTTCCAGATCAACTTTGGCCGCGCCAGTTCCTCCTGCCCCCCCTGGTGGCTGCGGGTACGGGCAGTCCCACCGATGAATCGACGCTTGGGAGATACCGCCAATAGTAGCACTGAGAACAACGACTTTTCGTGGCTCAAATGGGCTTGTCTCGCCCAAGGGCTATAAAGCAATAACTGTCAGTTCTTAATACGAATTTGCACAATATTTCAATAGACTGCTAACTGGTATACCTGATATATTCACATTTATAGGATATTTCTCACAACGGGAACCTATTAAAGTTATTGTGGATGATTATGGATATTGATTATTGTGGGTAAACCTTTAAAGGTAAAGGTTGGGTGAGGTAAAGGGGCTGGTTTAATAATCGTCTGTGTACAGCTGTATAAGAATTCTCACACGACGTCACATCATTCTCCTGATCATTGCGTATCGGCGGTCATCCGAACCGTCGTATCGCGATACGACAGTGCGAAACTCATTTCAGAAGAAAATCGACTTCAAAGTTTACTATAATTGCCCTTTTTGTCCCAAGGATTACAAAAATGTCATTGCTAGAAATGGAGAAAGACAAGAACAGATTTTAAACATTGATATCTTTAATTTTTACACAGAAACCAGAATCAAGGGAATATCAGCAAAAGAGGCTACATGCTTGTAAATTTGGTTTGAGGCGGTTAGATTCCCTGTACTAAAACCATAGGGAGTATCAACAACGCTGACCCGCAATTTTCAATACGGCCCCGATCAAGCAAACGTCGGCATCTCTCTTTCACGTGCAAAGTCAATGCAGCGCGTATGGCTGAACCGCGCTTTGCATATTAAGTCGACGCAGTTGTTGTTGCTTGTGCTACAGCACACTTTCCAATGGGATTTTGCGCATTTTAATCAACAAATGTTATTTGGGCATCGCCTTTAAAATCCCCCTACTAGCCTATCTCAAACAATAAAAATAAATTGCTGCCTCTAAAAAATTATACCATGGTATAAGAGTAGGACTTGTACTTTCATTTTCTGCAAAAATCTCAAATCGACTGATACGACGGTTCGGATGAACGACGATTTGGACGCAATGTCAAGACCTGGCAGATGTAATGGCGCCGCCATCTCCACTCTCTTTTATCTTTTAATGGC